>PVKP010011035.1:0-62723 GCA_004027715.1 Plecturocebus donacophilus
TCCCCCTCGCACCTGCCCGAGCCCCCCACCCTGCCTCGGCCCTCTCTCGTCCCTCCAAGGCACTCTCTCCCCAATCCCCCGCGTTGATCACAGTCCCGAAGTCCCTATCTCTGGCAGAGCCGCGCGCCAGACCCCCAAAGGTCCTAGAACTCAGTCTCACCTGCGCCGCTCCCCCAACCCACCCTCAGGGCACTCCCAGGCTGCGGGCGGGTGGGAAGACCGGGTCGCCACGCCCGGGCAGAGCTCCCGCGCGTGGAGGGGGTTGGAAGAGGTGGTGGCAGTGTGGGGAGGGGAGGTCCACCCCTCTCAGAACACCCCTGACTGAAGCCAAGATGCAGGAGTTCTTGAGACGGTTCGAGAACTTTGGAAAGTGCAAACACACCGCGCGCCGGCTCTGGGACCAGCTGTCTGCGCGCCGGGCGGGGAGTCCCGGGGACTGTCCCCAGGACTCGGGTAAATGACCCCCCTCATCCTGCGCTCCACCTCCCCGAACTCCCAGCAGGCAGGGCCGGATCGCGGGGGTCCCGCAACAAGCGAGCATCCTAGACCCAGCCAGAAAACGTGTCCTCAGACCGGCAGAGCCAGTCTCAGGACCCCAGCCCACTTTTCTGTGTCCTCCTAGCTCAGGGGCTCCCTTGGCCCCCTCCGCATTAGGAAAACATAAAACATTCCTGGCTTCTCTTCACCTCCCCGCCCAGGCCCATTCCTCAGCGGTGCCAACCCCAGAGGAGTGCTCCTAAGTGGAGAGAGGGCTGGGGCCAGGGCAGCAGTCGGGTATTTGGAGAGGCAGAGAGCAGAAGCGGGCACTCCCAGCGCGCCCGCACAGAAGCCTACCTCCGAGTCTACGTATTTGCCCCCAGACATGCTGGCCCGTGGCTGGATGAAGGCTCTGAGGAGGTTTCTCTGGGCTGTGATTTAAGGGAACTGAGGAAGGAAGATCTTGTATTGTATGGGGAAAAAAAAGGCGCTGGCGGGGGGCGGGGGCTGGGAGGGAGCCTCCTGGCCGCCGGCCAAGGGTTTGTTCTGCTCGCGGTTGGTCCGGACGTGCGCTGTGCCGGGTCCAGGCACATCCCCAAGCTTCTGGCAGCAGAGGGCGGGGAGCGCCCGCCGCGAGCAGAGAGCGAGTAAGAACGTTTCTCCCGCGCCGGGTCGCTTGGGGAGAGTATTTTCAACCCGAGGCAACATTTTCCCAGGTCTGAACCACCAAGAGGCGTCCCTGGGAGAGCGAATGTTTTCGCAGCGCATCATCTTAGCAGGGGTGGAGGTAGCCGACGCGCCCGCAGGGATGCCCAGTACGGGCATCCAAGGCGGCACAATCCTGCCCCGTCCTAAGCCATCCCCCCCCCCCATTCCCCGCCCCGCCCATCGCCCACGTTCCATCTCTGCCTTAAGACACATCTGTCTCCCTGTTTCACAGACGAAGGGACGAAAGATGGCTGGGAACCTTTAGGTATATTTCACATCTAAACTTTGCGGATTCCTTGTGGAAGGAATCTGTGTGGGTGCCAGTGGTGTACTTTTGGTGACACTTGTTTACATCTAGTCTGTGTGGATGGAAACTTAAGCAGGCATGCAGCATCTAAAGTTTCCCATCCGTTTCTGAAATGTCTCCCAAACGCTTCGAAATAAGAAAGGAAGATGTTTAACATTTCTATAATTTTATCACCGATATTCTCTGGAACAATGGAAATTTATGCCAACAGGTTATACCATATTTGCAAAATACATAAAATATTTACAATTGTAGAATTATTTGATTAAACCTTCAGGTTTATTATTATAGAAGATTTTTTTAATGTGCTTGGCTGTGAGGAAAGATTTGAGCTAATTGATTAGACTTAAAAAAAATGTGATAGTGATTAAAGTACTTTATCTGTTCCTGAATTTGGGACTTCTCTCTTGACTTTATTGTAAACAAGCACAAAGTGACTTAATTAAATAGTAATCAGTCATTTTACTTTTGTACTATAATTAATCGGAAACTCATTATCCAAAAATGAAAAAGACAAGTTACTTATGATTCCACATGCAGTCCAAAGTCAAAGTATCACTTGAAATTAAAAAAATGAAATAAAATAAGCTGGGAGTACACCTGAAGGGGCACAGGCTAAAATTAAAATAGAGAAGGGAATGTGGGGTGGGAGTAAGAGGGAGGAGAAAGGGAAATGGATGGAATGCTGAAAGAGTCCATTATCTAGTTGGAGAGAAGACACAAAGTATAAAAGAACTATAAAAGACAGGCTATGGTTAGTAGCAAAAATTTTTGGAACAAAAGATCAGTTTTAACTAAGAATGGCAGGGAAATGGCAGTTTTAGCTAAAGATGACAGTGTCACAAATGTTGGCATGCCTGTAATTATGTTGGCCATTCATGATTAGCAGACTAAAGATCTTTCCAAAGTTGAATTTTTCCAAATACCACGTTAGTGGGAGCTAAATGATGAAAACTCATGGACACAAAGAGAGAAACAACAGGCACTGGGGCCCACTTGAGGGTGGAGAGTTGGGGAGGGAGAGAAGCAGAAAAAAATCACTACTGGGGAGTAGGCTTAGTACCCGGGCGATGAAATAATCTGTACAATGAATTCCTATGACACAAATTTACCTATATAACAAATCTGCACGTGTACTCCTCAACGTAAAATAAAAGTTAAAAAAAATGGAACCTTTTAAAATAAGCTTATTTATGAATACATAATTTGTTTTTTTCTCTCTTTCTTTCTCTTTCTCTTTCTTTCTCTCCTTCCTTTCTTCCCTCCTTCCCTCCCTCCTTTCCTCCTTCCCTCCTACCTTCTTTCCTTCCTTCCTTCCTTCCTTGTTTCACAGGGTGTCCTCTGTCACCCCGGCTGGAGTGCAGTGGTGTGTTCATAGCTCACTTCAGCCTGGACCTCCTGGGCCCAAGTGATTCTCCCACATCACTTTCCTGATAGAATGCTGAAACTATAGGTGTGCACCACCACACCCCACTAATATTTTTTTAAAAAGTCTTTGTAGAGATGGGGGTCTCATTCTGTTACCCTGGCTGGTCTCAAACTCGGCCTCAAGCAATCCCCTTGCCCTAGTCTCCCAATGTGTTGGGATTACAGGCGTGAGCCACCGCAACTGGCCAAAAAGTTGAGTCTTCTTAATTTTATTTCTGCCAGGTTGCATTTCTAAATTCTTTGAACAAATTGTTAACAAGTATTAATGAACACATTGTGCTAGAAAAGGACCGTCAGGTTCAGTATGTTCTATAGTACCTAGTCCACCTCTAATGACTGCCATAAGTTCATTTAAGTCTTCCTTCATACAGGTCATTTAGGGTTATGTTCTATGGAAAAATGTGGAAACCACTTCCCATCTATTGTTATTCAGTCTTCAGCTGTGATGAGTAATGTTAACTGTGAAAAAAGTCAACAGGAACACAGGGAGAGCTTGTCCTGCATTCCAGCAAGAAAAGGATTTTCTGGGGAGGCCTTTAAGTGAATGCTTAACTAGTACTCAACCAAGGGAAAGCAACCTTGCTGGGAAAGTCCATGTAGAAAAGCCTAATCAACAGCAACACATGGAATCATAATGATCAGTGAAGCACTGTAAATGCCAAAATGCATTCCTAATGAGAAGAAAAACCACAAACTCTTCACTAACCTGCCTCAACAAGAAGCTGGCACCAAAGAGAAACATATCTTAGTCTGGTTATAATAGCTGACTTAGAGAAACTGCTCCAGATTTATGAGAAATAAAAGGAGCAGAACATTGTTAGCATAGGTACAAAATTTGAAATGAATAGATGATATAAACAAAATTGCTTTTCTTTGAGTCCCACACAGATAACTTTAGGCTTGGAGGCAAGTTAATGACTTTCTTCAAATCATTTACTTAAAAAACGAGTAGTTGGCAATTCATTTGCCCTCTGTCCTTTTCTGTTTTAGAAGCAGCATTAAAGGTCATCCTATGGATTAGCGGGCACTAGAAGTATAGATCTAAAAGCCACGCAGATCAAGCAAACCAACCATCTGAGAGATGAGGATGCTAAAGCTTAAATACACTAAAAACACATTTTCCTAGGGAGTTTCGTTGGATAATGAAACATTTTAGAGTTGATAAATCACTAGAGCATGGGTTAGCAACTTCTGAGACGGGGTTCTTATGTAAGCTAGTCAGGGTCAGCTTATGGCAAAATTGTGAAATTCATTTCTTTCATCTTCTCTCATCTCCTTCTCTATGTTGCTTCACCATGGCACAACTTCTTCTTCCCATCCCTACCACCATGGGTTCTTTTCATATTCTTGGCTACCTGCTTTTCACGACCACTGTAAGATTTGGAATCTGAAGGTTTAACCACTTTTAATGATATCCATGGTGTTAAGAGCAGGCATCTTGCCAACATTTCCCAACACTCAGCAGCCTGAGACTTTCCAAATATGCCTTTGGCAATGCATTCAGAGAAGGGATTTTGGCTTGGGTTCTAATAGGAGTAATCACCAGGTATGATATTATAAAAATGTAATAATCAGAGCGTGGCTATTTACATGTAAGTGTGTAAACATGCCAACATTTTAACCATCTGTAAGCACATAAACACGTCATCTTTTAATGATCTCTGAGTTCAGCTCAGTATATGCTCTGTTTCTCAGCATCTCCACCCTGTACGCCTTCCCCTGTTCACTACATCTGCTGAATCCCATTGAGGCCTCCTTCCTGTAGCTGCCCATTTCATATGTGGAAAGAAGTGGCTTTCTGGATGAAGACTGGCCACATCACCTGACCCCTTCCTTGCCTTGTTTGAACTTGAAGCTTTCGTGGATTGGGCCTTTCCACTTTGAGTATTTTAAATAATTTTTTCCCCACTTATTTTCTTTAAAAAAACAAACAATGATTTTGTGTTCAAAAAATCTTTCTGATCAAGATGGCTTGGCCAGGCATGGTGGCTCATGCCTGTAATCCCAGCACTTTGGGAGGCCAAGGTAGTTGGATCATGAGGTCAGGAGTTCAAGACCAGCCTGGGCAAGATGGCAAAACCCTATCTCTACTAAAAAGACAAAAGTTAGCCGGGCATGGTGGCAAGCACCTGTAATCCCAGCTACTCGGAAGGTTGAGGCAAAGAATTGCTTAAACCAGGAAGTGGAGGTTGCAGTGAGCTGAGATCATGCCACTGCACTCCAAGGAAGACTCTGTCTCAAAAAGAAAAAAATAAGATGGCTAAGTGTTTTCTTTTCATACTATTTCTTTAAATTAACTTCACTTTATTTACAAAATGAAAAATACCACTGATATCTACCCAATAGAAATATGTAAACTTCAGTCAGGTGATGTATTTGAAGCTCTGAGGGTACTGCCTCAAGCACAATAGTTGCTAGGGTTGAGGGAACACATTTTAGTCCACAAATTTAAGATTCAAATAAACATACTTTACTTCAAAGTATTTTTATTGTAAAATAGTTCAATTATCTGAGATATGGCAAATTATATGATGGAAACCTGCCACCTAGCTTGATCAAGTATTATTTTGCCTTATTTACTCCAGAACTTTTAAAACACAAAACATTACAGATATCGTCAAAGTCCCTTGTGAATTGTAACTTTCTCTTTTTCTGTAACTGAACTTAATTTCTTTTGCAAAGCCCCATTCCTTTAGGTGGCAGAAACTTAATCTCGGTCAATTTCTAGTTTCTTCCATTTTGTCCTAAATTCCAGGGGCTTATGAGGTGACCAGGAATCTTGGGTGTATCTCTGGAGCAGGGTTTTTTCCTTAGCTGTGCATCTTGGCATCTGCTGATAAGTACGTCACTGTCCATCCTTGGTCATTGGTCCATTCAGGAGAGTGAGAGCTGGACTGTCCTTCGAGCTCACTGAATGTGACCCTTCGGGCTAGAGACACTTTCTTGCTATTTCTGTTCCTTTATTGGGGCTCTCTGCAAGCAAATCTGATTAATCTGGGTGGGCAGGTCTGAAACAGCATGGTGGAACCTCCCATGGTGAGTGTGATGTAGAGAACAGAGTCCTATGCTCCGCCATGGTGCAGAGAAGCTCTAGGGTGTTGCAGCCTCCATGTGCCCTATCTAGAAACAGAAGGCACAGGTATCTTTGCTTTTCAATCCTCTGAATGTATCAGGACCCAAGCTTAGAGACACCCCTGTCAAAAACTACTTTGTTTCTTTTCGCAACTTCTCCCTTGAGCAGGAAGCCTTGCTCTTACATCACCTACCGATATTTTCATGCCATGAATCCTCCAGGACCAGGATTTTGGAATTAAGAAAAGCCTTATCTCTGCTTTTATGCTATACAAATTCTTCCACAAGAATAAATGGGATAGGGGAAAGCTCCAGGGGCAACCAGAAAAGAACATTGGTGAAATTTCAAAAGTATCGTCCTTCCCTAGTTTTGCTCTCTTTCCCTTCAACCAAATCTTGCCAAGATCGTCGCCAGTGCTGTTTCTGAGTTACAACAAACCCTCAAACTCAAATTTCACATGTGTCATTTCAGAACTTCTGCCAATATTTACATTCCATTGGTAGCCTTAAGGCTTTTTGACCTAATTAACTCAAAATATTGATAGTGAAAGAATACGTTTAGCCTTTAGTGTTTCCTATGTCACTTTACAATTTTATTAATAAAATATTTTGTTGTTCAATAAGAGATAAATCTGATCCGTTATTTAATACGATGTAAATAAGATTAATTTTTAGGAGAACTTTTGAGTAGCAAATCCTATGTGGCAAGTGCAATTTTTTTTGTGTGTCCTAGCTAAAATTGGTAGAGGAATAGCCATGTTGTGAGCGCTAGGCCAGTAGTGCAGTTGTGGCTGTATGGCCTTGTCTAAAGGATATCGTAACAGCTAACTGAAAGTGAAAGATGAAGTGACCTGACATGTTTTTGTCATCATATATCTAACACATATTTATTTTAAGATTACATTTTAGGGTGTATCAATCAATTATTGCTGCAATAATACTGCATAAGTAAACTACTACAAAATTCAGCACTCTAAACAACCACCATTTTCATCATAGAATTATGGGTTGGGTTGGCTGGGGCCTGGCCGATCAAGGTGAGGTGTTAGGGGCAGATTCACCTCTCACTGCTTGGTACGTCTCCTCCTTGGACCAACAAGATGGTTGGGGCACATTCTTCTCATGCTCCACGAAGCAGCAGTGGCACAAGAGGGGCTTCTAAAACGCCAGACTTGGAGAAGCACACTGTCACTTCCGCCTTGTTCCCTTGGCCAAGGCAAGTCAGGTGACTTAGCCCAACCTCAAGGGACGGGGATGGAAATGCCACCAAGGATGAGGCCAAGGCAAGGACATATGAAGAACTCAAATCTATATCGCATATGTGTGATCATTGGAGGTTGTTTCTTTTTTTGGCTTTCAATTTTATAAGTTTTCATCTAACTTTTTGATACTTACTATTTTTGCTGTTTATTACTTCTTTCTCAGAAAGCTTTATACAGTATATTAAAATTTTTGTCCCTTAGACAGTTGGTAACAAAAACAAAAATCCTTTAATCACAAATGAAATGCAAACTTATGGATGAAGATTTTCAGATATGATGCCTGACAGAAGGCCTGAGAGAGGGGGGCTCAGGAAGGTCACAGATACATTCTCTTGCCTTAAAAAAGAATGTGATGTTTCAAGACAGTTGATAATTAATCTTACTGAAGTAATAATTGAGCCATCACCTTTCCTCAAAATTCTTGGCTGGTGAAATCTAAAAGAATCATTGGTTTTAGATAGCTGAAACTAGCCTTTAGAGTTTCAGCTTTTATATTTTGGTAATTTCTGACAAAAATCACTCTTTAAAACATTAACTTTTAGCTGGGCACAGTGGCTCATGCCTGTAATCCCAGCACTTCGGGAGGCTCAGGCGGGCAGATCACTTGAGGTCAGGAGTTAGAGGCCAGCCAGGCCAACATGGTGAAACCTGTCTCTACTAAAAATACAAAAATTAGCCAGGTGTGGTGGTGGGTACCTGTAATCCCAGCTACTTGGGAGGCTGAGGCAGGAGAATCGCTTGAACCTGGGAGATGGAGGTTGCAGTGAGCTAAGACCACGCCATTGCACACCAGCCTGGGAAACAAGAGCAAAACTCTGTCTCAAAAACAAAAGCAGAAACATTTATTTTTCTCCTCCCTGCCTTTTAAAGCAGAGTTGGCAGAGCATAAGTGCTTGCCCCAGGCCAAAATTCAGTAGGGCTGCTGAAAGTGCTGGCATCTTCCTCCTACTTCTTCACGGTTTTAATGAAGATCTGGAGAGATGCTGCCTGAAACGAGATTTCAGAAACAAACTTCCAGTTGCAGAGACTTCCTGAAGTAGTCTCATTGGTATTTGTGCTACAGGGGGCAAAGTGTCATCATTATTTTTCTGGATTTAGAACTAAATCTGGTGGAATTGGTGCTCGTCTTTGAAAATGTAGCAAAATTTTGCCTTTAAAGATAGGTTATCTCAAAATTTACAGACTTTATCTGATTGCAAAATTTGGTTCTTTGAGATATTTTCTAATTCCATTAAAAACAAACTCATAAAGGCAACATGATTCGTCAGTATAAAAGTATATTCAAATGTTAAGAAAATGCTAAATGATAAGCAAACCAAATTTCATTGAGTTATTTTCATTTATGCTTAAAGTCCATAAAAATTTCAGATTTCAATTCATCATCTCATCATGATGACATATAAGAAATCAGGCTGGGCGTGGTGGCTCATGCCTGCAATCCCAGCACTTTGGGAGGCTGAGGTGGACAGATCACAAGGTCAGGAGTTTGAGACCAGCCCGACCAATATGGTGAAACCCCATCTCTACTAAAAATACAAAAATTAGCTGGGCATGGTAAAGGGTGCCTGTAGTGCCAGCTACTCAGTAGGCGGAGGCAGGAGAATCACTTGAACCCAGGAGGTTACAGTGAGCCAAGATTGCGCCACTGCACTCCAGCCTCAGTGACAGTGAGACTCCATCTCAAAAAAAAAAAAAAAAAAAAGGAATCAAACTAGCTGCCATGAAATTGAGTGATTTATTTACCTGACTATTTTAATCACTGGGTTATACTAACCCTGCCAAAATAATGGCTACCATTTTCTAAAGATATGAAGTCTTAGTCTAAATGGGAGCCAAATACTAATATAATCAATGAATAATGTATTCAATAAGCAAAAAATGAGAGGTAAATAAATATTTTGCTCATTTTTCATCTGGATAGATTTATATCAACAATAAAAGTAAAAATTACAGCCCTACCTAACTAAAGACTGAAAATATTCACTATAAGCCTTGAGGTTAGCGATTTTCAGAAAAATTTTGGTCAAGTGGTAAAACAAATTATTACTTTTCATCTAGTTGAGAAAAATGTAGAATATTTAGGTATACACTCCTATTCAAGCAAAACAAAATTATGACCATCTTTTAGAAATATGGAAATGCCATAAATATTATCCAATGTATGAATAACTCTCAAACATAGTATGACAACAAAATAATGTAATATGATATAACTAGTACCTATATTTAATATATATTTAACATGATATAGCTTATATCTGGGAACTGTACCATTTTCTAGCATACTAGTAGAGCTTTTAAATAGCATATTAGGAAAACATATTTTATTAATAAATAATTTAAAATCCATTTTGATTGTAATGAAATGATAAAGAATAAAAATGACTTTAGCCCCTTAATACTACCCCCAAATTATAATGAGATATTAAACTTTCACATTTTTCTTAAGTTAATGTAAATATTTGGGAATAGTTCTCTACAAAAGCTCTTTGTTTTGTAACCCATCCGGCTTTAAGTCAGGGCTCCATTATTTAACAAAGGAAACTCTCTTTCCTTTTGGCCCTTTCCCTAGTAAATAAACTATTTACCAGGATTTGCTTTTACCTGGGGAAATTTATCTCTAAACCACTCCTTTTGGGCAATGATGCTTTAAAAGAGTAAAATATACTCTTTTAAAAGTATATATATACACACACATGCCTTCTTATATATATATATGTGCTTATATATACATGCACATTATAATGTGTATGCAAGTTGATTTTTCATATTTTTATTTTAATTTTCTTTTGAGACAGAGTCTCACTCTCTTGCGCAGGCTGGAATACAGTGGCATGCTTTATGGCTCACTGCAGCCTCCCAGGCTCAGGTGATCTTCAGCCTCCTTAGTAGCTGGGCTACAGATGTGTGCCACCACACCCAGCTAATTTTTATATTTTTGGTAGAGACAGGGTTTTTGCCAGGTTGGTCTCAAACTCCTGGACTCAAGCAATCCATCCACTTTGGCCTCCCAAAATGCTAGGATTACAGTATAAAATAAATTCAGTCTTTAAAGACTCTCTGTGTGTGTGCGTGTGTGTGTGTATATATATATATGTTCATGTTGACTAAGTGGTCTGGTCTTCATACAGAACTTTACTTTCTTATAATCATATGATGAGTTTGTTTTTTCACTAATTCCAAAGAAAATCTGTGATTGCAACATCAGCTTTTGTGCATACTGGAAAATGGGGTTTAATCCTGCAGTGCTGGCTTCGCCTTCAAGCAACTCAGCTAACTTCAGAGGGAATGTGAATGTGTTTTATAGCAGGTGTGGGGGATTTAGTTTTTGGCTAGCCAACAGAATCTTTTCATAGAACCAAACAAATGAACTTTCTGTTAGTTTCTCCTCTTGTCTGTCTGTGGCTACTTTGTCTTTATCTCTCTCCATGTCTCAATCAAGCTACTCACTAAATAGATCATTGCTACTCAAAGTATGATCTAGGGACTTGCAGCCTCAGCATCCTGGGAGCTTGGTAGAAATGCAGAATCCTAGGACCAATCCCAGATTTACTGAATCTGAATTGGCATTTTAACAAGATCCCCTGGTGATTCCTGTGCTCATTTTACTTTGAGAAGCAGTAATGTAGGGGAAACAAAAACCTTAAACCTGAAGATGCTTAAAAAGGCAGAAGTTATGCCAGCAAATATCACTCTTCTATGTAAGAAGCCTGAAGGAAGAAAGAAATTCCGCAAATATGCATAAAAGGAGCATTTACATCATAGGAAGAGCAGTAGCACTGCAGGCTGGATGACTTACAGGGAATCCCAATTCAATAAAAGGAAGTAACATACTATTAAAGAAATATTTGTAAGCAAATTGAAGGAAGCATCATTTAAGGGAGAACCCTACAGGCTAAGTTGGCCAAGCTGCTTGCAGGGAACTGGCAGTTCTTTCTGTTTCTATAAACTGAAGTCTTCTTGGAATGTGAAATCAAGAATTACAAACTGGGCATTAGCCAAGATTATTATTTTTTTATTTATTTTTGCTATTTAAGGGCTTGAGCTATATTAAATTGTCTCATTGGCCACACCCAAAAGGTATTGGTGAACAGCAAGAGTTAAGGCAGCACCAATGTATTAACTTCATAAAAAGAGCAATTTCTTAGGGGCTGCTTCAAAGTAGCCCAAACCTATCCTGCATCTTGGAGAGTCTCATGCCCTGCAGACTTCATTGCAGACTTGAGGGATTTTCTTTTCCAATTCTGAATATTTCCTCAACTTTAAGAACTGTAAAATCATGGAAATCTTTAAACAGATTCCCTAGCTCATCGCACAGCATAGAGCCTGGCCTCCATCTGATCTGCCCCAGATTAATGCTTATTATTGCCAATGTTCTTCCAGGAAAAAATATTTTACAATCTTCTTTTTGCCATTTTTCCTGGTTTGAATATATTTATGGGCATAGTTTGTGTGTGTGTGTGTGTGTGTGCCTAGTCGAATACAATTATTCCTTAAGATAACCCCACATAGGACTTTTCTTCCTCAGAAAAAAGAATAATTTTAATAAAAGTCACTTCACACAATATTTTGTTTTCTAGGACCCTTCAGTCACTTCCAGAACAAAGCATACCAACAATGCTGGTACTTTTGTTTTTTTTTTTTTTTTTTTATATGGAGTCTCGCACTGTCGCCGAGGCTGGAGTGCAGTGGTGCAATCTCGGCTCACTGCAATCTCTGCTTTCCGGGTCAAGTGATTCTCCTGCCTCAGCCTCCTGAGTAACTGAGATTACAGGTGCCCATCACCATGCCTGGCTAATGTTTTTTTTTTTTTTTTTTGTATTTTTAGTAGAGATAGGGTTTCACCATGTTGGTCAGGCTGGTCTCAAACTCCTAACCTCGTGATCCACCCACCTTGGCCTCCCAAAGTGCTGGGATTACAGGCATGAGCCACTGAGCCCAGCTAATGCTCGTGCTTTTTTAGGAATCTAATTTTAAAAATTGTGATCATCATAGGACTTGCCCCTTGTCTAAATAAAATGCATATGAATGATTCAGTTGATTACTCACTTGTTTCTTCTGTAGGATAACAATGACTTTTTGGTGTTTTATTTCCAGTGCTTTCATCATGCTCCTCACTCCACCCCATTCCATCCCCTGCAAGGCTCCTGCACATACAACATGTGAAAGTGATCGAATATGCTAGAAATTCTGTTGGGATCTTTTCCTCTCATTTATATTACCTAATCCTAAATAATGTGTGCTATTCCTATGTCTGCCCCCAAAAGGCTGTCGCTAAACTGGAGAGAAAGGATTGGTTACATCTTATGGTTCTTTTTGTATATTCTAGTGTCTTGATTTCCTATTTTGAATATAATTGCTGACTTTGATACTGATTGGTTTACCACTGTCACTTTGTGAGAAAATATGTAGAAACTGGGTGCGGTGGCATGCACTGAAGTCCCAGCTACTTGCAAGGCTGAAGGGGGAAGATCATTTGAGCCTAGGAGATTGAGGCAGCATTGAGCTATGACTGCACCACTGCTGTCCAGCCTATGTGTTAGAACAAGACCCTGTCTCTAAAAAATAAGAAAGAAAATAAAATTTATCATGAGTAAATTATTCAATAGGAGAAAATAAATTCATAGATGGTTTTCCCTGGGATCTTCAAGATAAAGTAACTGATAATAAAATTGGATAACTTATTAAAGGATGTACAAACTGTCAAAAAATTTCCAACAAAATGAAGAAAAATACAAAATATAGGTTCTGTCTAGAAAACAATATGCTTAGTCCAAACTGAAATTATTGCTGTAATTATTAATATTTTGTAGGTCAAGATGTTTAACATTTAGAAGAAAAATAATCATTGGGCTTTTGGTGAAGGAATAAAATTGTATAAAATTTTCAAAAAATGGGAATACTGGCATTTGAGAAATATTTTTCTAACTTTAGCTGGAGTGTAAGGTCTAGAATTCATATCCTAAAGAGAAAGAAAGGGTGTGCCCTGAAAAGAAGAGTGTAGGGCTGGGGAAGGGGCTCAGGGATTAGACAGAGGCAGAGTGAGGAGGGTACATGAAGCCCAGGTGCTGGCTTGGGGGAGCTCTTACAGCTGAGGACATGAAACTGTCTCCATTGATGGGAGAATGAAAAAAAGGCGCTTCTCAGAGCAGGAAAGGTGACATGATTGAATGATGAGTGATAAGAAGATTTTGGCTGGAAGTCGTAAGAACAGCCATGGACACATTCTTTGTGGAAGCAGAAAATAGTCTTTACAGTGATTAAGAGGGTGTACTCTGAGGTCAGGTTCTCTTGGCACAGATCCTGACTATGATCTTGGGCAAATTTCTTAACTTCATGGCATCGGTTTCATTATCTGAAAAATGGGAATGACAGTCAAATTCCCATCATAGGGATATTGTACTGATTAAGTAAATGCCCAGAAGATAGTAAGTGCTCAACAAATGTAAATATTTCTATTATTGTTTGTAATGAGATCAGAGATCTCCCAGACATGTAGTGCATGAAGAATTTCAACCAGTCTCCTCCTTAGTAAACTTTCCAAATGCCTCCTTGTTTCACTGCCCTAGTTAGCTGAGACAGCAGTTGGCTGGAACCGAGGTGCCAGTCAGTTAAAGAAACAGGGTCTGCATACTGTTCTTCTCTCCCCTTTTGTTACTGGCTGATGCTCAGTGACAAGTGACCGGGAAGCAGGAAAGAAAAGAATGCTCCAAAGATGACCCACTGCTCTCACCTCTTCCTGATCCATTTATGTCTGAGAGAAATATTTGCCCTTGGGTACGTGCTGTTTCCCACTCTGAGTCATGTCTCTTCCTTTCTCTCATTATCCTACACCCCTACCTTTTCCTATAATGGCAAAATGATTTCTCCAGTCATGCAGCTGAGCTGAATGACCTAATACGTCCAAGCGCAGGCAGATAGGTGTCCCTGTCCTATTTTTGGATAATTGTTGAAGTGGTGTCCTCTGATTTCTCTGACTGCAGCATGCTTTTTCTTTGCCACCAACACACCGCAACAGTCAACAGCACAGAGGCAAGGTGAAAGAAGACAGAGATGGTCACAAGTTACAGTTTAATTTTCATTTTCATTTTCACTCTTCCACATTGTCTGCAGGGCACATGGTTCCAGCAGAGCCCTCTTGCCTGCTCCTAGGGTCCTATTCATTCAGTAGTAGAGATGGAGTTTCACCATGTTCGCCAGGATAGTCTCAATATCTTGACTTCGTGATCTGCCCATCTCGACTTTCCAAAGTGCTGGGATTACTGGCGTGAGCCACCACACCCAGCCAACATCTCTTTTAATCAATGTGTGGTGCTCTCATATTGTGCTCAGAGGTCGTATGTAGTTTTCAACACTCCTTTCTCAGATCATTTGTTCACCTAAGGTAAACAGATGACTACTAATAGATTGAAATGTTACCCCACTCAAGTGTATATTTCACTTAAAGAATTATCAAGATGTCAAGTTCCAATGGCATCATTTCAGATACAATCCAAAGTAAGAAACTGGAGAGTGGACAAAATGTCTTTTAAAACGTAGCAAAGAGTGCTTTATTTTGCTTATTTTGCTATTTTGGGATGAATAGGGAGAAGGAATTGGGACGGTTAAATTATAGTGGCTAAACTTCTTTTTATTCCTAAAAGATGTAAACTGAATATCTAGTACACCCGTATCATTTACTCCTCCTCTGTCAACTTCCTCTCCTGGCCTCCCTGCACACAGGTACACCTTGAAGGGAAGAAGTGTACCAAATCCTGATTTGTGATAAATTACATTCGTTGTGGTAATTTTTCTTTGCAGCTATACTATTTATTTTAAGTTTCTTAAAGTAATGTGTAACCCTGTGAAAATTCTGTAAGCACTTATCTTAAACAAATATTCTAAAATGATAAATTTGCAAGCTAGAAAAACTGAGCTATTATTGTTTTATTTCTCCATTACGTTATTTAATTTGTCCAGGGATTCAAATGAGACAATGTATGGGATTTTGTTTTCTAAAACGTAAAACCCAAAGAAACAATATTTCAGTGTTATACATCTCAAAGAGAGGAATAGAATAGTAAAAGAAATAGCAACATTCTAGAAAGCATGAAAGTATGTCCAAACAAATTTCTAAATGCTGGGATTTTCTACCCCTGAAGAATTAAAAGTAAATTTCAGGTAAGAGAATGGAGACTAAAGATAGTCATTTCTGCAATCAATAAAATATACTTGATACAGTTCATATAAGTCTTAGTTTTCCCAACTTAATAATTCATGAATGAGAAAATGGTGAAAAGGAAATTTTTATTAGAATCAGTACATTTCAAATCCCTTTTGTAAATGACGAAAATTATAAAGTTTTAGTGCAATGCCCACTCCCAGTTCTGCAATTTCTTTAGTTATTTATTTACATAATCATTCATTCAGAAAATATTGATGGAACTCATTAAATACTGGGCACCATTTCAGAATCCCAGCAAAGGTGAAGTCATGTTTTTGGTTTTCAGAAACATAACTAGCAGTCTAATGGTGTTAGTACAGGGTTATTTTTACAATGTAATAGGTGATCATAGGAATTTGTACCAGATTTGAGATGCAGACACAGAAGAGGCACTTAATGTGGAAGCATTTTGGAAACAGATAAGAGTTAGGCAGGCATGAGGAGAAAAGTAATGCTGGCATGGGGCAGGAGAGAGTGGGTGCACGGGAGTAGCATGGGTTGTTCAGTAAAGCTACAGAAGAGCTGCTAACGATGACAGTGGGTTGATAGTGAAAACCTCGCAGGTGTTGCTCAAGAACTTGGAATATTATTCTCAGGGCAATCACATACAATTGATAGTTTTAAGCAGGGAAATGACAGGGTAGTCTTGGTATAATCACGTTTTTTTAAAAGAGAAAGACGAACTGGTCATCATATTGAAGGCAGGGAGTGAGGCCAGTTAGGAGGCTTTGGCAAATAGCCAGCCAGGCAAAAGATGAAGATGGCGGTGATTACGGTGGCATAGCAGTGATTTTGATAGAAATTCTTCAAATAAGATATAGTCATTCCTCGGTACCCTCAGGGGACTGGTTCCAGAACTCCCCTGCAGATATAAAAATCCTTGCATGCTTGAGTCCAGTCATCCCTGCGGAACTCAAGCAGGTGAAAAGTCAGCCTTCCTTGCCTGAGGGTTTTGCATCTTGCAATACTATATTTTGGATCCAGTTTGGTGGATACAGAAGGCTAACTGTATTTATTGAAAAAACATCTGAGTATAAGTGGACTGAGCAGTTCAACCTCATGTTGTTCAAGGTTCAACCATAAATTCTAATTAAGATATAAAGTAACATTTTTTGAGAAAATTATAGTAAGACGTAGAATTGATATAAAATCTTAGAATCCCTGTTTTAAAGAATTGAGGCCAAATACAGTCTTACAATCAATGGAAGGGTGAAAAGTACATGCATTAATTATTGTATTTGTAGCACACATCCTGTAATTGATAGAAAATTCACTGTTTTAAAAAAAAGTTTTTGGACTGGACAACTTGGTTGGTTTTCATATACATAGCCAAGACTTCTTCCTACTGAAGTCACAGAAAATAATGAGATGGGAAGCTCCTGAGAGACCATTTAGTTCAACTCTTTCATTAGAAAGAAAACCAAGAACACAAGATTAAACCCCTTGCATCAAGGGATACACCTCAATAATGGCAATGCTGAGACTGGAATCCAGTTGCTTGGCTTCTAGGGCAGGGATTTTTTCACTATACTCCAACAATTTCCCAAGAAAGGCATCAAAATAAATTAATTGGATGTGGATGATTATCAAAAAGATGAATTTTTAAAAGTTCCTCGAAACTATAAAGAACATTTAAAAAAGCCAAGCACCTGCTTTATTATTGGAGGTTGATCATTTTTCCAGATGAACTGAAAAGAAAATTGTGCCAACATCAGCAACTACTCTTTACATACTCACTTTCCAAAAATAATTTTGGACTCTAGTCTAGCTTCATGGCACAGGTAGCCAAGTACATGTGATTTATATTGTTACTTTCTTATTTAAAAAAAAATTGGAAACAGAAATTTCAGTTTATTTAGGATTAGCAAGAAAAAGCTTTATAAAAAAGAGGAAACATGGTGGGTTTATGAATAGGTTATTTTATACTATTCATCAAATGATGGAAAATTTATCTGGAACCTCTTTTAGTGCTAGGAAAACAAGGAATTCAACTACTAATCTAATAATTGAAAAAATACATTTCTGAATAAGCAATATCTCATATATTTATCATCTATTTAAAGTTTTTAATGAGGTAAAAGTAAATTTGAAAAGGTTCTTATAGACCAGTTCCATATTTACTATAATAAAAGCAATACACACATTTGTAGGTTTTTAGAAAATTTATTATGAATTCTGAGGAAGTCTGCTCATCATATACCTCCCCCAACCCCAAATAAAATAACAACATATTTGTGCATAAAGCCTGGATTTATGTGGTACAAAATTTGAGTCTTTGAAAAAAATAGTTAATGAAAAATCTCAATAAAAATTCATTTTGAAAGTAACCAGTACTGTTCAGAAATAATAAAGCCACATGTTACTTGTTAGAAGTCACACAGTTTTATTACAGAACTAGGTATATATCTTTTGGATTTAAAACTTGCTGTTTGAAAAGATAGAAGCTCATAATTTATTAAAATAGATATTTTACTAATAAAATATTTTTGGTTTATCAACATATCCAAATGTTTAAAAAATGTTTTAAGATACAAGACATAACTATAAAGTCATGAGACTGATTGACCTTTTAAACAAACATCATAAAATCTATATGGTCAAAATGAGTGGTGATGCTTTAAGGTAATGATTACGTGTTCCACCTAAGGATGCTACAAGGGCTTAGGGCAGTTTTGAAATGTCTCTTTTACAACTACCTTCAAAAGGATATGAGCTTCATAACTGAATCATTCATTTGATTTGGTCCCCAATAGTATTCCAGTTTAATCATCATTTATATTCACCAGTCCTAGCGATTCTGAAGGATCTTATTAATCTTATTTGTCACTTATAAGGGTATTCAAAGGAAAGTCAATTCAAGTTCTGAATTCTGAAATTTAAGCACATATGCACTTTTAAGATGTGTAAAATTTAGTAACTACTCACATTATAGACTCTTTTTTTGGTATACATCTATCATTTTGAAATAATGAGATTTTTTTCAAATAACAGTGATTCATCACACTGTAATAGGACTTTACAGCTCAAAATGCCAAGAACAACTTTATCCTGTGTTACATATCCATATTAGAGAACATCTTAAAAGTTTGTAGCTATTAGTTTTTAGTTTATGCATGCAGCTCAGTAGCCTAACAAGTTGACAACTTTCCTGTCTCTCTATGTGAAACACTGTAGTTGAAATTGTATTAAAGTATCAGAAGTAGCCTTTACTGTAAAATGTTAAATAGCACCAATATTACTTGAAAGTAAAGTGAAACATTAATAGGAATTCAGACACAGGTTTAATTTCTAACTACTAGAAAGAAAGTATCTCCTAGACAAAATAATATTTACATATGAATTATTTTAAAAGCACGACCAGATACTTGTCAGTCATAAAACATTTCAGATTTTTCTCAGAAAATTTAGAAAAGAAAGCTTTGTGTATCGCTCTTTTATATTTTATTTTCAAAGAAGATATACAAATGCTTACATAATCAAAACAGTGCAATCTTACCAATGAAGTTTACCTTGTGGGAACTAAATTTACTTATTTCATATATTAGTTCAACAACATAAATATAATAAAAATGCTTTTAAGCAATCTGATTAGAGCAACATTTATATTAAGTACAAAATATACAGTAAAATGAAACATCTTGTTAAATAGGCCTGTAGGAAAACAATAAAGGAATACATTTTCATGAATCTATTTTCACATTTGTTTTATTGTATCTGATAGTTATTATAATCACTGTGTGCTTTTATTACTGCAATTTCCAGGATCATTGTATATTCTAAGTATATTAGTGACTATATCTGTAAAGGTAATTTAAAAATATTTACTCCTAAAGTAAAAACAAACACACAAATAAGAAATCTCATTTTTTTATGGGAAGTTGTGCACAAAACTATTGTAGTGTTTTGACAGCGATGCCCCTTGATTATTATAAATTCATCATTATAAAATGTGTACTATTGTACTAAAGCAAAACTATCTGCTTTTAAATCTAAGTGTTGTCAACTTATGGTACAATTCTGGTTACAAAGTTAGGTATGAAATCTTCGGCTATTAATTAGAAAAGCATTATTTGAAAAGATCTACCAATAAACATTTCTAAATGTGGTTGCTCATCTTAACAGTTTTTTTAATTAGAACAGCTAGGAAATGAAGAGAACAGTGGTGCTTTTATGTTATAACAACAAAGAAGTATTACAGTATCCAAATCTCCAGACCTGGGGTCCAAGTATTCAGTCCTGGCTCAGTTGCAGGCTGACAGAAGAGAAGCTTCGTCCTATGCTCGTACACAATGGAGCAATGATAGCATCTGTCACACTCTTCCATATTGTCTGCACCGAAGGCAGAACCATTAGGCATGTCTTTACAAAAGGCATTATAATCCTGGAATGAAGGAAGTGAGATGTGTGAGGATTGTTGCTGTTACCAATTAAGGTCTCTGACTCTTTAAAATGTATGAAAAGATACAATAATGACCCGATTCACTTAAATATAGTTGAGTGTTTGAAACAAATAAATGAACAGTGATCACTGATAATGATTTGGAATTTTTGTCCCCGCTGACTCTCATGTTGAAATGTAGTCCCCAGTGTTGGAGATGGTGCTGAATGGGAATAATTGGATCATGGGGGTAGATCCCTTATGAATGGCTTAGTGCCACCCCCTTGGGAATGTGAGTTCTCACTCTGTTAGTTTGCGTGAGATCTGGTTATTTAAAAGGGTCTGGGACCTCCCCCTTTCTCTCTCTTGCTCCCTTTCTTGCCATATGACATGGCTGCTCCTCTTTCACCTTCCACCATGAGTGGGAGTTTCCTGAGGTCCTTGCCTAAAGTAGACGCTGGAACTGTGCTTCCTACACAGCCTGCAGAACTGTGAGCAAAAATAAAGCCCTTTTCTTTATAATTACCCAGTCTCAGGTATTCCTTCATAGTAATGCAAATAGACTAACACAACCACTTTAGTGATAAGATGCACAAAAGATATGTTGCTTTAAAAATATAATCATGTAGATAATAAATACTAATATTCTTTCTATTGGTGGCATGCTATCTGAAACAGTAAAACAAAAAGAAATAAAAGCATACCTTTATCTACCTGTTCTCTGCCAGTTAACATTAACCTGCTTAAGTCTTCACATTTCCCTGAGGTTTTACTTCCTGATTGCCCTTCCTGTTGCCTCATTCTACTTCCCTTTTCCTGGACCAGGCTGGATCAGATACTCCCTCACTGTATTTCTAAAGTACTGAAACAAACTTCTTAATCTTAACATGTATCAAAAGTTCTCATAAATAGATGCTATATTTCTGTCTTTCTTACTAGAGTTTAAGTTTTTTTAAACAGTGAGGACATCCTTGACCCTTAGTAAATGTTTGAGCTAACATAAATTTATCATACTTATATGTCTTATGTTTTTAACTATGCTTTAGATTTTTAATTTTTCACAGTAATCACATGCACTGAAAAGGGCTGTATGATATAGTTGAAAGAGTCCTGCAATTGATGTTAGAAGTTTTACACAAGGAAACTAGTCTATCCTGAAATTGCCATTTTTTGTATGCTTGTTCCTAACATAGCTGTATATCCTTTTAGTCCCAAGGATGGTTAATTTTAATGTAATTCTCTAAATAATGTTCTCTATTGTAGTAATGTCCTATGAGCTCAGTAGCTGTGAGATTTTCAGGCACTGCTGCTGGCCTCAATGAAAGTTTTATTATTTCCTGGGGTCGCATAAGGGAGCAGGTTGATTTTGTTGGTTTGCTATTAAAATGTGACTTAAGTAAAAGTCTGCTGCACTTAGCCCAAAGTAAAGGAAATATTAGGTAGCTTTCTGATTGATTTATTCATAGAATATAGCATTATTCATATTGACTGTCTCTACAAATATTTGTGTTATGTTTCAAGTGCTAAATACATGAAGCACTTTTATATTAGAAAGTTAATTACTGCATGTTTCAGAGATAAATAGCTGATAGAAACATTAATGATGGCAACTTTTGACTTCTTATTCCATTATATTTCTCACTTGATGTGTGGCCTTGGGCATGTTGCTACAAATTAAAGTGACAACAGGACATCTCACAGAACCGGCTATGAGGATTGACATTTATTATGCACCTCTGAAATGCCTATATGATGCTGTCATTATAATATATAATAAATAGACCTATTTTGAAGTCAGAATATATAATGAAAATAACTCTAAAAAAATAAACTCAAATTGGCCTACTAAAAGGCTGAAGTTTAGATCAGAAACTTTCCTAACCAAATAAATCCATTTCACTTAGAATACAATGCTTTCTTTTCTTTTCTTTGTCTTTCTTTCTTTTCTTTTCTTTCTTTCTTTTTTTTTTTTGAGACAGCGTCTCACTCTGTTTGTTGCCCAGGCTAGTGTGCAGTGATGTGATCTTGGCTCACTGCAACCTCTGCCTCCCAGGTTCAATTGATTCTCCTACCTCAGCCTCCCTGAGTAGTTGGGATTATAGGCATTTGCCACTATACTATGCCTGGCTAATTTTTGTAGTTTTAGTAGAGATGGAGTTTCACCATGTTGGCCAAGCTGGTCTCAAACTCTGACCTCAAGTGATCCGCTCACCTTGGCCTCCCAAAGTGCTGGGATTACAGGGGAAAGCCACTGCTCCCGGCCTGAATACAATGTACTTTCTATTCTTCCTTAGACCAATAAATTTTCTATCTCTATGACTCCTTAGATCTCTGCATTCTAAAAGGGAATTAAGCACATGTCAAAAGCAAATCTTGTTCAGCAAAGCAGTTACCCTCATTTGAGGAGTTCAGTTTATAGGATGTGGTGAACTCACTTGGATTTTATTTTCATTAACTTGTGTTCCCTCATTTGATCCTCTGATAAGTTTGATTAAGTTTGATCCTCTGATCATACTTAAGTTGGGTTCTCAACATCACAGTTTAACTTCTGAAACTAGTTTAACTTCTGAAACTCCAGGTAGTTCTCATTGACCCAAAATTTGGTTGAGGCTTAATGTGGCCAAACACTTCTTAAGTAAATTTTATAATCTATAAGATTAAATTTTATAATCTATAAGAATATATATTCCTCCATTGTATAAAAGGCCATAGGACAGAGACTTTTATTTAGTGTTTTATTAATTGTAGTGTTATGTAGATTGCAATCATAGCAATTTGCTGTATGAAAAATGTCTTCTAGAAATGAGATTGCTACTCTTGCATTTCCATTAGTTGGGCATTTGTTTGGTTTGCATCCCAGCAAAAATAAGGGATATGGGTGCTCCAGTCACATTTCTTTGGTTTATGATCCACTTATGACCAATAACCGGTGTTTAACAAATAGCAGCTATTTCTGTCTGACTGTGGTATGGAATCAAACTAATTCACTGATTCCTAACGGACGGTACTTCTGGTCTAGGATTAGACACCGTCAGACTTCTGTGTTTTATTGTTGTTCTTTGTTTAAAGAATCTAAAGTCAGACCTGTTTTAATACTGTGACTTGGTTCAAAGTTCCCTTTCTGTATATTTTCATAGCTTTGGTTACCACAAACTTTTTGGTAAAACAATACACAAGCCCCTGCTTTAAAAAGTATATATAAATACTAATAAAAAAAGCTTGCCCAAATATGTTTGCAATTCTGTAAGGCCTGTCCTTGATCTGATATTATCATGTCATAGGAATGCAATCTATTGATAATAAACCTATTTTATCAAGGCATAAGTTAACTTTTAAGCATTCTTGTTTAAAATTACTCCTCTACTAGCAATCATAGCTGCCTGGTGACAAATGTCTGACAGTTAAATATTAATGCCCCACATAAATATAACTAAAAAAAAAAACAAGCTGAAGTTAAATAATACATTTTATGTGGCTAAAAAAAGGTGGATTGATGATTCACCAATTCAAGCACTATACAAAAACACCTCCCATTCTCAAAAGAGCCAGTGAGCGGGAGAGAGGCATTGCTTGGTTAATTGTAGTTTTACATATATCTTTCCACCATTTAGTAATTGAGCAACTTAAAAAAAAAATTGTTTCACAAAAGCTTTGGGAAGCCTAGCCTTATTGACTATAAATATGGTACTTTACATTTCCTAATAGCTTTGTAGCCAGCACTTCACAATATGCTATGCGGTCATTCGGTTTTTCACATTTTTGAAAGTGAGAAAACTGACATAGAGGTTAGATGACTACTTTTAGTTAATTGAGAATCCCTAATCTTATGTGGCAACTTAGGCATCTTAAAAAAAATTCATGTGCAAATGTCAGAATATAACTATCCATTTGACCTTCATGAAGCTGATCACATACAAAGGTAAATGTTTTCATTTCTCTGGCAATCTTGGCATCTTTTACATAGCTTAATTGTTTACAGCCTTTAGTGATCAAATTAAATTGGTGTTCTTTGTATATCCTTTACTTATGTGGTGAATTTTCATTTATCCTTTAAAAGTCTTTTTTGACTTTTTTTCCTCTTCAAAGCTTTGTCTATTCCCTCTTTGTCAGTTGACTGTGTTTTCTCAGTGTCCATCTCTGAACCTAGTCAGCTGCCCTGATAGGCTGTGAGTAAGCTGAAGGCAGACCCTATCTCTCATCCTGGCCCAGTGCCCAGCACAAACTAAGCACTCAATAAATTTAGTTTGTTGAACTAACTAGCTAGCTACCTGACTAAAGAAATTAAGATTCAGATGGTGTAGAGGAATAAAGGATAATTTGGTAACTTCTAACAGTGAACACTGAGCTTGTATCAGGGTGGGGCAATATCGTATAAACTGTAAGAAAGACATGGAGGTACGTTGGGTTATACCTGTCACCAGGACTACCCTGAAGCACTAGCATGACAACTGTTGTGATACTGGGGATGATCTAAATACTATTCCTCTCAAAGTGGATATTTTCTTTTCCTATTTATTTAATTATTTATTTTTTGAGATGAAATCTCACACTGTTGCCCGAGTGGGAGTGCAGTGGCACGATCTTGGCTCACTGCAAACTCTGCCTCCTGAGTTCAAGCGATTCTCCTGCCTCAGCCTCCCAAGTAGTTGGGATTACAGGCACGTGCCACCATTCCCGGCTTTGTTGTTGTTGTTGTTGTTGTATTTTTAGTAGAGATGGAGTTTCACTATGTTGGCCAGACTTGTCTCAGACTCCTGACCTCGTGATCCGCTCACTTTGGCCTCCCAAAGTGCTGGGATTACAGGTGTGAGCCACCGCGCCCGGCCAAAGTGGAAATTTTCTAAAACAACAACATTTATTGATAAAATATGACATTTTCCTTAAAAAATTTCAAAAGATGTTTAAGAATGTTCTCTACAGTTTAGGACATATTTTGAATGTGAATAAAGTTACTCAAAACACTCTATCGATATCCAGTGGGCTTCCATATTTCTTTTCTCTTTAACTAGATGCCAGTCCTATTTGTGTCTCATCAGTGAAAACGTAATTTGGAGGACTTCTCATTCATTACCTACAACTGGAGTTTTCATTTGTTTGTACTGGGGGACCCTCGCGTTAACTGCACACATCTCCCCTTCCTGAGTCCCAGCCTTGCCATCTGCCAGGGGCAAGGTCGAGGCAGCCCCTCCACAGCACTGCTTAACCAGGTATGACATCCCCGTCCAATTCTGCTGTCAGCGGCATTCTGCTCAGAGATCACCCTTGTTTTACCCCAAGCACAGGTAGAGACTAAATAAAAGGCGATGAAAGAAAGAAGAGCCCTGCCCAGAACCGCAGGCACGAGTCACAACAGGGCCCTGAGAACAGCCTGTGGCAGGAAGCATGGGTCCCAGGTACCCGCCTCCACACTCAGCCCAGCTTGTGTATGTAAGGAAAATCACACCCCAGGAAGGCCGACATTCTTTCTCCTGTTGAAACTCCAAACCCAAACTTATTCGAAAGGAAGCGCATTGCCTTTCAAGGCCTTCCAGTTCTTCCTACTAGATGCGGGTTCCTCCTCCGGCCGCCGGCCTGGGGGAAGGGGAGGGCAGGGGGCAGGGAGCAGGTGGCAGAGAACATGCCCAAGTTTCAGAAAGCCGGTCCCACCCGGTGTGCCCCGTCTCACCAGATGTGCAGGCAGCTGAGGGTGGCAAAGAGGATTCCGGAAAGGAAGGCCAGAGGGATGGCCAGGAACACCGTCAGGAACTTGTACATTACGTATTTGCTGATTTCAAAGAGGGCATGGCTGCAGATCCACACTTTGTCAAAGGAGTGCGTAGTCACCGGCTCTGCGACCACATCCTCGAAGCCCAGCTGCGGAGACAGGACGCAGGGACCCCGAGCTGTCATCCCACCTGCAGCCCCGGGAACCGGGAGCGCTCTGGGCGGGGGACGCAGGAGGGAAGGACGTGCCAGGGCGTCCCCCTCATCTCTCAGGGTCACGGTGGGTGCACAGAAATCTGGCTAAGCGTTCCTGGCTACGCAGGCGGCCCGGCGGCGGGTGGGACCGGGAAAGGGTGTGGGGCTCAGACCCCGCGGGGCCGACCCTGTGGCGAGGGTGGGGCGGAGCTGAGGGGCACCCGCACCTCCCGGCCGCGGCGGGGTCTTGGGCCCGCCCTACCCGGGCTTCACCTTGAGATGCGAGTTGAGCCGGTGGGGATCCCGGTCCTGGCCCGAGTCCGCGAACTTCTCGGGGTCGGCGTACTCGAGGCCGCTGTGGTGGCTGTAGGAGTCGTCGTCCATGAAGAGCTGCACGTCCGCCTTTTCCGTCTCCAGCCCCATCGCGGCCTCGGTGCGCGGCCACTGCAGCCCGGCTGGCGCGGTGCTGCTCCGGATCCGCGCGGCCTCCCTTCCCGTCACGCCCGGCCCCGCCCCGCCCCGCCCCGCCCCGTCTCGCCCCGCGCGTCTCGGGTGGCGGTTGCTTCCCGCCGCGGGCTCCAGCTCCGGTGCGGCTGCCCCGACCCCCGCCCCGGCGCCCCGCTGCCCCTCCCCGCCCGCCTCCCCGGCGGGGATGCAAACCGTCCCCACGAGTCACAGCCCAGGCCCTGCCGAGGGCGGAGACGCGCGCGGTCACCCTGCTAGGCGCCCGGACGCTGTTGCCTCAGAGCTGGCTGGTCGTCCCGGGGACGACGACCGCCTTCTGGGAGGTGGGGAGCCTTGCGGTTAGGAGCTGAGGGTGCAGAAGCAGGGCTGGGCTCACCTCCTCTGCGTTTGCCCTGTGTGCTGCGGCCCACAGTGCTGGTACTGAGCCTCCGGGAACCTCAGCCGCCTCTTGCAAAATGGGAGCTGTGGCACCTGCTTCATAGGTGTCCTGTGAGTATTAAATGTTAATTTCATGTAAAATTCTAACACACATGGCCCATGGCCGTAACACACAGTAATCAACTTCCGGTCAACGTTGCTGCTGCTCTACTGAGTACCAGAGTGCCAGGTGACCTGCAAGCGCGTTGCCATCCCAGTGCCCTCGGCGGTGTGAGCTTGCTGGAGCGGTGTGCATGCGGAGCTGGGTAGGCCAGCGCCCTGGTCCTAGAGTTTGTGCCTTCAGGCCCGAAGGATGAGGGAAAATCTGATTTTTTTTACTTCCTAAATTACACCTTTTTCTCTTTTCTTTTCTTTTTTTGATGGAGTTTCGCGCTTGTGCAATGGAGTGATCTTGACTCACCGCGACTTCTGCCTCCCGAGTTCAAGCGGTTCTCTCGCCTCAGCCTCCCGGGTAGCTAGGATTACAGGCATGCACCACCACGCCCAGCTAAATTTGTGTTTTCAGTAGAGACAGAGTTTCTCCATGTTGGTCAGGCTAATCTCAAACTCCCGACCTCAGGTGATCTGCCTGCCTCGGCCTCTCAAAAGTGCTGGGATTATAGGCATGACCTGCTGTGTCCGACCTACATCTTTTAATTTTTCTTTGAACCAGACTCTGTTAACAAAGATTCAGGAACCTCTCAGATGCAGTCACATCTGTGATTATCTTGCAGGAAACACGTAAACAGAATCCTAGCATAAAGCCGCATTGCAATGGATGAATCAGCCTGCTGACCACTCACGCAAAGGTTTTCGCAAGGGAGTAGTTTGCATGTTCATAAAGGGCTTTAGGGTCTGGTAGATTTATACGTGTGTTTGGGGAGGAAGGCCAGTTAGTGAAAATTTGCCAAAAGCAAAACAGTGAGAACCAGGCTTCAGGTGCAGGTCGCTCAGAGCTCAAAGTAGGCATGTAGTAAGTGTTGCTGGATACAGTGTATTTGGAGTTTGTTGAACATATCAAATCCCCTTATGTGAACTGGATTTGAAGAATTACTTCTTCTGAAAGAAAAAAGATCATTTTTGAAACAGTAAAAATTACAGAAATAAAAAAGAACAGGAACTGAATAAGAAAAATGTTTTGGGGGAGCAAATTTCAATATTTTTAACAATTAAATAAAAAGTTTCCCTGCTGCTACCTCAGTATATGAATAGAGTGTTAAAGGGTTGACTCTCATGGCTATGGAGCCCCTCCTCTCCCAGACACACCCTTCTTACCTATTCTTTTCTTTTTTACTTATCTTTCCCATTTTAATTTATGTTCAATCAATTACAAAATGATGTCTTAGACATGCTACTCATTGCATTTTCTGTACTTCTCCATCTTGTCCATTTTCCTGATGAGAATTGGAACTCTTCTAGAATTGTTGCCCAACTACTGTTTATTAAAGTGAATAGAAGACATGAATCATTATGGGAATCCACAATATCAACGTCGAGGAACTGGAAAAAAAAGAGATAATATACAGCCAGATACCGTTTTAGAAACATTTATTTTCTCAAAATTATAATCCCAGATTTCAAGGTCTCACCCGAAGAAGAAAGTCACTCCCATAGTACAAGAGTGGGCTTATATAGTGGGTAAAAATCTGACATTAGCACCTCTTACTTTATTATTATTTGTCCTCTGATTACATTTACATTTCCCATAAGATTATCAGGACATTTGAGAGTTATCACAAATAATAGAGTTGTTTTCAGGAAGTGGCCAAAAGAACGATTTAGATGATAGATTCATTTGTAAAATGATAGATATTTAAGAAAGGTGTCTCTAAAACCCATCTAAATGAAACCTGTCTAGATTTGTTGTATGCAGCATAGAACTTGAAAGGGGAGGATTCATTCATTCATCCATTTGCAAATTTTTATTGAACAATCTCCTCCTCCCCCATGGGTGAGATCTAGTGAGGTTCTTATTTTGATGAAATTCTTGTCCATTTCATCATTTTAATACATAAGTTGTTTTGAGAGAAGCTATAAAAATGATTTTGCTTATCCTGTTGGTCAGTGTTTAGATAATGTTAGTGTTATGGTTTGGATCTGTGTCCCTACCGGAATCTCATGTGGAACTGTAATCCCCAGTGTTGGAGGTGGGGCTTGGTGGGAGGTGATTGGATCATGGGGACAGAGTTCTTAGGAATGGTTTAGCAACACTCTCCCCACCGCCCACCCCCGCATCCCCATCCCTGCTCTCACACAGTTGGTACTGTATAGTGAGTGAGTTCTCATGAGGTCTTGTCCTTCAAAAATGTGGCACCTCCCCCTCACCTTTCTTTGGCTCCTTCTGCAGCCATGTGAAGTGCTGCTCCCCCTTTGCCTTCCACCATGGTTGTAAGTTTCCTGAGGCTTCCTGAGAAGCTGAGCAGATGCCATCATAATGCTTCCTGTACAGGCAGTGAAACTGTGAGCCAACTAAATCTCTTTTCTTTATAAATTACCCAGTCTCTGGTATTTGTTTATAGCAATGTGAGAACAGACTAATAGAGTTAGCTACTCTTTTTCTCAAGGGGCTTAAACCAGGTGATTCCCACAGGAATGGCATCTGTCCTTAAGAACATAAAGGAAAATTTACCAGGAAAGAGAAAACGAAAGGAGATGGGTGAGTGCTAACTGGCTGAGCACATTCTTGTTTCTTCAGGACCACAGGATTACTCTCCAATAAGCACCTCCTACACACTTTAATTGCCCTGTAATCCAGAGAAATTAAAAAATGTATAATAAATTCATATTGGTGCATTTATCTTCTGACTGTTATGTATCCTAGCTTCTAATAAGAAGGCTGTTTTTAGATGGTGTATTAATATATTTTAGAAATAACAATATGATGATAGATTAGAATTTGTGACAAGGATAATTTATAACCATTTTGTTCCTCGCTTCTTTCAGCATAGTGTCAATGGAAGAAGTTTATTTTTCTAGTGCATTAAAAATTGTATGGCAATGCTCTTATGAATAAAAATATCTAATTTTTTTCCCTTCAGCTTTTTTTCAATCACAAATGTGTCATATTTTTTTCTCTGTATAACTCATATACAATTTTAGTCAGGGTCTGTTTTTCAAACTGCCTTTGAGTAAATTTGTATGAATGAAAATGCAGTAATAACTTCTTGATCCCACCATATGTTTTAATAATATTTAAAGCATTCGGATTAGACCAGGGTTTCTCAATCTTAACTCTATTGACATTTTGGGCCAGATTATTTTTCCTTGTGAGAGGCTGTCTAATGCATCGTAGGATGTTTAGCAACATCCCTGGCATCTACCCACTAGATATCAATAACACTCCCAGTCATGACAACCAAAATGTTTCCACATGTTGCCAAATGTTCCCTGGGGGACAACATCACCTTTCCCCTTCTTTCCCAGGCTGAGAACCACTGAATAAGACAATGTTGAAACAGTGTTGTGTGAATTAGAAAAATTAAGTTCCAGCTCTTCACTTAAAAATCCATTCTTAAGAGAAATCTCAGAATTGTATTACCAATATATTAGAAACTCCAGGGCTAGGCCTGGAACAGTGGCTCACACCTATAATCCCAGCTCTCTAGGCAGCTGAGGAGGGAGAATCAGCCAGCCTGGGAAACGTAGTGAGACCAGTCTCTACAAAAAATAATAATAAAAAAAAAAACTAGCCAAGTGTAGGGACAGATGCCTGTACTCCTAGCTATTACAAGAGGATTGCCTGAGCCCAGGAGTTTGAGGTTATAGACAAGAGTTTGAGGGCATAGAGCAAGGCCCTATCTAAAAAAAAAAAAAAAAAGAAATAAACTCCACGTCTTTTTGAAATTAAACTTAAGAATATTTGTTTGTCATGTAAAATGTTCAGAAGAACCCATTATCATTGACTAGTTGCAAATTTTTCAATACAATGTTGGTATTCATTAATGAATACGTATTAGCCCCCCACCTCCTTCCCTCAGAGATCAAAAGGAAGCAACTGTGAAGCCCTCAATCCCTGTCTACCTTGCCTGGCCTCCTATACTTTCCTCACAAAGGCTAGGATTGTTTACATGATTATATCTGGAAAAACATAGACTTGGGACTTCTTGATTTATAAGATTCCATCTTAAAGCTATAAAATTCAGTGATTTTTCCAACCTGACAATGTGATGAAACCCCATCTCTACTAAAAATACAAAAAAAAAAAAAAAAATTAGCCGGGCGTGGTGGTGCACACCTGTAATCCCAGCTACTCTGGAGGCTGAGGCAGGAGAATTGCTTGAACCCAGGAGGTGGAGGTTGCAGTGAGCTGAGATTGTGCCACTGCACTCCAGGCTGGGTGACAGAGCGAGACTCTGTCTCAGAAAAAAAAAAAAAATCAGTGATTTTTGACAGTCTTCAGCAACTGAATAGCATTTGCAAGTTTTAAGTGACCTTAACTGAGAAATCCATGGGCTTGTTAGTGGGACAGCCAGGCGGTTGCTTACCAGGTTCTTTAAGCATTCCCTCCTAGGCTTGCTTACTATTAGCAAGGACAAAGCTGCAGAAGGACCTGCTGTTTCCTGCATAAGCCACTTTCTCTGTGGCTTAACATAAACTATTCCTTGCATGACTCCTGTCCCCTACTCCTTCTTTATCAATGCATCTTTTAATTTCCTTCCTTTACCCTCCAACTCACCCTCCACCCTCCAACTATCTGCTTCCTCTTCCAACTGTTCCCCGCACAGCTCCCAATACAGAGGATATCTCCTCCATAAAAAAGTTTAAAGAACAGGTAAAAAATGTCTGCTATAAACGTCAGTCAATAATCAACTTTGCGGAGTGGTGCCAGATGGTTGCATGGCATTTAATAAAAGTTCCTTCACTTTTTGCCCCTGATTTACTACTTGTCTTTTCGTTCACAATTTGTGTAAAATAAGTCTTGCACCATTGAACCAGGGAATTTTTAGCTTAATATTAAGACACAGTAGCTTTTTGGTAATTGTTGCAAGCTTGATCTCCTGACTGCTTCAAACAGCACTTTCTCTGGTCGAAAACCTCTCTTCATACACAAGAATTTCCAGAATTAACTTTTGTTTTGGAATGCCTGGCTATTGGAAATAAATGAGGAAGAAGGTACACTCTTGAAAAATCTGTATTCACAATTAGAGCTGATAGGATAGGTAATTTCATTCTCATTTAAAACAATGTATGACAATTAATTTTAGATTTATTTTATCCTGTGTTCCATAAGTAAAGGATGTTCCTGTTTAATCTTTTGAGTATCCCATTGATTTCTGAAATACTGTATACATAAATATGACATCTCCATAGGACTTTGATATTTTATTTTTCCAGAACATGAAACGGGCACTAATTAACTTTTGTTGTGCACTAACTGTTAAGTTAAACTCTCAATAAGTACAACTTCCTCTATGTTCAAGTGGGAATATCATTGCTGCAAAGCTGCAGAGTTAAATGTTTTCCAAATACCAACTGAAATGTGCACAGCAAGATTGTTAGTTGCTAAAACAACAGACCTAAATGTTGTTTTATTGATTTGGGATGTGATTTTGGACAAAAAAAAATTATTATAGCTCAGTTTGAAGCCTTTGTGTTCCCTAATCTTTTTTCTTTTTACAAATGTTATTCCATTTTCACTTAGAGTTAATGCAAATTTTAAAAAATAACACAGCTAATCTGCTACATTAGCCAAGAGAAAAAAAATGGGAAGACTTGTTTTTTTTTTTTTTAATGAGTTCTAGCCTCATTGCATATTTCCAATACAAAAAAAAAGAACAAAAGTACTGAATGCCTTCCACCTGGGTCTTGTAAATTATGGCTTTGGTGTCTATCAGGTGACTTTTAATGCTTGAGAGAATCATTTATGAGTAAAGAGCAAAGGGAATCCAACTGCACAAAGCAGATGGAAGACTGGGATGCTGCCAAGGGGCTGGGCAGAAGAATTTTTAGATTAGATTTTCCTAACAATAAATATATGGGAAGATTTTTGTTTCCAGGGAGTTTACTAAAAAAAAAGTTAGTCTATTTCTGTTCTGTGGCTACACAAAACTGTAAGGCAGATTTCTGCGATACATAAAGGCATAAAATAGCCAATTTAGATGTCTATATCTACTCTTTCTGGGCCACTGAAGCCCATTGAGACCCTCAGTGTCTGCCAACTGCTTATTAAGTCTCAGGTTCTTGTTTAGAACAGCCTGAAGATTGGATCTACAGGTAATTAATAAAGAAGGTACTCTGTTAAATACATTATAAACAAGACTGTTGACATTCTTGAGTGTCTGAATGAAGTAATTCTTCTCTAGTTAAACATTTAATAAATGAGTAAATGTCTTATTTCCAAAACAATTTTAGTAGATGTTTTGCGTTTTTTCCATTTCACTTTTGGGAAATGATAACAATTATTTGCCAAATAGACAGAATGACCCCCTCCCCCACTGCTTCATGAGTGAATGTATATAAAATTCTGCTTGTCACTTATTGTCTATCTATATGCATTCATATAATTACACATGGTACTAAAAAGTATGCCTTTTTACCTTTTAAAAAGTATTGTGGTCATTGGAAACTCTTGTATAAACAGGTCACTGGAAATAACTTAGATAGTAAAACACTGTGGTCCTGAAAATCTGCACACTACTTTATTTGGAAATAGTAGAATTTGCAGAATGTTGCTATAAAGGGCATGCTACTCAAATTACTTGGTTCTGAAGACTTTTATTATGAAAGCAAAATATTTTCTGAAGGAGTAGAGCACAAATAGCTAAATGTTTGGGGCAAAAAATAGAGTTATTATATTATCATTTTGTAAAATCCTTTCCAATTTTACCATGTGTGTATTGCATGTAATGTTTAAAAAATAGTGTAACACAAGAAATGAGAGATGTCAAATGAGTGATAGGTTTAAATTATGACTATAGAATGCTGCTTATTTACTACAGTAGGGCTGTTCTTTAGAAAAAGAATAAAATTCAGGAAATTTCTTTCCGGCATAGGGAGATGTTTCAGGATTTTAAAACCTGCTTTAGAAGACCACACTCCTGTCACAAATCTTATTTTCCCCTAAATTTCTTCAGTGTTTACTTGTTAGTTTGTCTTTTTCTGCCAGGGAAAGTGTTTGTTGATATAAATGTTTCCCTTTCTTTCCCTTTCTCCTGCTCCTTCCTCTCTGTTTCTTGCATTCTTGTTCTTTTTCTTTTCAAAATAATTGCTTGTTCATTCATAACATCTCAGCGTTGGGAAGAACTTAGAGACTCTAGACCAATGATCCACTCGTCCATGAATCTTCCGAGTGGCCACACAGGCTCTGCTGGACTATTTTGGCAATGGAGTATTACCTTATTAAGCAACTCAAATATTATTGTTAGAAAATTCTGTGTTATTTTGTCAGGATTTGTTTATCTTATTCTCTTATTATCTATCTATCATCTATCTACCTACCTACCTACCTACTTACCTACCTACCTACCTACCTACCTACCTACTTACCTACCTACCTACCTACCTACCTACCTACCTATCATCTCATCTTAATTCTGCCTTTTGTAGTTTTTAAAGAAAAAATGTTAAATGTCAGCCCTTGAAGTATTTGAGGGTAGTTTCTAATCACCATTCCCTCTCCCCACTTTATGTCTTTTCCAGCTAAGCAGCTCCATTTCTTTCAGTTGTTTTTCATGTGTCACTGTTTCCAAATATTTCTTGTAATTTTCTTTTTCCCTGAACCTATTCCTATGTCTTGTAACACTTGGTCTGGAGATAGAACACTGCAGGATAAAATAAGAAAACTATTATCTTCTTTTTATTGATCTGTAGACTTTTTTTTTTATCTGCTGTATCTTATTGTTAAATCAAATGCATCTCATTTGAAATTAAATCTTTAAGTCTTTTATATTTTGGCTAGGTCACACTGCTAGTATGAAGTAATTGATGATTTGAACCTAAGGTAATTAATTATTCCTACTATATTTTCTCATGCTTTGAGTTTCCTTTTACACTGTTTTCTGTGTATTACTTCACTGTTAATGTGTGGGTTTGTTTACACCTCTATTTATGGTCACTGATAAAATGTTGAAGGGTTGAGAACAGACTTATGAAGTATTCCAATTTAATGGCTATAAATACCATCTGTATACTGACAAGTTCCAAATTTGTTGTTCTAGCTGTGCTTGTTTTCAAGCTTTGAATTGGTATATCCTGCTGACAACTTTGATATTTCAAATTTCCTATGCCCCAAAACATGCCTCTGGATTTCCATCCTCAAATCTGATAATTATGTGATCACACCATCAGTCAACCTCAAACCCTACGTGTCAGCTTTAATTTCTCTATTTCCCTCATTACTTCTCCCATGAGGCCTGTTCTACCTTCAAAATCAGTGCTTTCACCCTCCACCTTTTCACTTCTCCTCCCTTGTCTAAGTTCAGATCTCACTTGAGCAACTTCAACAGGCTCCGTATTTGGATGTTTATTCCCACTCTTCTCTCGTACGTTACTTTATCTACAGAGTAGCCAAAGAACCTTTAAAGGATGCAGAATTTAATAAATATTCTTGTTAGGGTGTAATACATATACATACACAGAGAAAAGTGATAAATCATAAGTATACAGCCCAATGATCACAAGGAAAGCATGCCTTATAAGTTTCACTCAGATCAAGAAGTAGAACATTATCAGACCCCAGAAGCCTATCTCTGTCACCACCTGCATCCTCCTCTCCAGAAGTAACTACTGTCCTAACCTTTAACATCATGTATTAGATTTGCCTGTTTTAATTTTTTTTTTGTAAAGAGAATCATACATATTACTCTCTTACTGTGTCTAATTCATTTTGGTAAACATGACTGTGAGATTCATCCAAGTTGTAAGTAGGAGTGGTTCTTTCATCTTCATTTCATCTTATTCTTGGATTTTGGACATGGTGTTTTATTGTTTGAACAAGCCACAATTTATTTATTCATTCTAATGTTGATGGAATATGGGCCATTTCCGGTTTGGGGATGCTATGAATAATACTACTCTGAACATTTCTAAATATATGTCTTGGGGAAGATGTATAAACATTTCTGTTGAGTTTATATCTAAGAAAAGATTTGAGGCATTAAAGGGTAAATACACATTCAACAATAGTAGTTACTGCCATATTAGAAAGTGATTACATCAATTTACACTCCCACCAGCAGTGAATGAGAATTACAGTTATATTTTCACTATGTGTATATAAAATTTTGATTTTGAATAGCAAAAACAAAAAAAAATTATCTAAAAAGTAGATATTCAACAAGAGTAGAAGAAAATGTTGAGGTTGGCAATGTCTAGAGTAAAGGTGACAAATCTCTGCTGTCATTTTAAACTTATGAGTTAGTGAAAAGCATAATTGGGTACTGGTTTGAAACTGATATTCTTTCCAAGAGGTGGGTCCCTGGCAAACACACACTCATAGGAAAACACAAGGGCCAAAACAATCAACCTTGCTAAAATATCTCTTTGGGGAATGAAAAATGCACTCTTATCCACTCCACTTGTTTCCTAGGAAAAAACATCAAATGCTGGAGAAAAGATCTTGCTTTTCCAAACTGCCTTTTTTTTAAAATTGTAATTTAGGTTCTGGGGTCCATGTGCAGATCATGCAGGATTGTTGCATAGGTACATACATGGCAAGGTGGTTTGCTGCCTTCATCCCCCCATCACCTATATCTGCTATTTCTCCCCTCATTATCCCTCCCCATCCTCCCCACCAAACTGTCCCTCCCCTACCCCCACCCCACTGACCACAGTGTGTGATGCTCCCCTCCCTGTGTGCACATGTTCTAATTGTTCAACACCTGCCTATGAGTGATAACATATGGTGTTCGGTTTTCTGTTCTTGTGTCAGTTTGCTGAGAATGATGGTTTCCGGATTCATCCACGTCCCTATGAAGGACATGAACTCATTGCTTTTTATGGCTGCATAGTATTCCATGGTATACATATGCCTCATTTTCTTTATCCAGTCTATCGATGATGGGCATTTGGGTTGGTTCCAGGTCTTTGCTATTGTAAACAGTATTGCAATGAATATACGTGTGCATGTGTCTTTATAATAGAACAATTTATAATTCTTTGGGTATATACCCAGTAATGGAGTTGCTGGGTCAAATGGTGTTTCTATTTCTAGGTCCTTGAGGAATCGCCACACTGTCTTCCACAATGGTTGAACTAATTTGCACTCCCACCAACAGTGTAAAAGTGTTCCTATTTCTCCACATCCTTTCCAGCATCTGTTGTCTCCAGAATTTTTAATGATTGTCATTCTAACTGGTGTGAAATGGTATCTCAATGTAGTTTTGATTTGTATTTCTTTAATGACCAATGATGATGAGCATTTTTTAGTATGTTTGTTGGCCTCATAGATGTCTTCTTTTGTAAAGTGTCTGTTTATATTCTTCACCCACTTTTGAATGGGTTTGTTTTTTTCTTGTAAATCTGTTTTAGTTCTTTGTTGATTCTGGATATTAGCCCTTTGTCAGATGGGTAGATTGCAAAAATTTTTTCCCATTCTGTTGGTTACCAGTTCACTCTGATGATTGTTTTCTTTGCTGTACAGAAATTCTAGAGTTTAATTAGATCCCATTTGTCTATTTTGGCTTTTGTTGCCATTGCTTTTGGTGTTTTAGTCATGAAGTCCTTGCCTATGCCTATGTCCTGAATGGTTCTGCCTAGGTTTTCTTCTAGGGTTTTTATGATGTTAGGTCTTACGTTTAGATATTTAATCCATCTGGAGTTAATTTTAGTGTAAGGTGTCAGGAATGGGTCAGTTTCTGCTTTCTGCACATGGCTAGCCAGTTTTGCCAACACCATTTATTAAACAGGGAATCCTTTCCCCATTGCTTGTTTTTCTCAGGTTTGTCAAAGATCAGATGATTGCAGATGTGTGGTGCTGCTTCTGAGGCCTCTGTTCTGTTCCATTGGTCTATGTCTCTGTTTTGCTACCAGTATCATGCTGTTTTGATTACTGTGGCCTTGTAGTATAGTTTAAAGTCAGGCAGCATGATGCCTCCAGCTTTGTTCTTTTTGCTTAGGATTGTTTTGGCTATGCGGGCTCTCTTTTGGTTCCTTATGAAGTTTGAAGTGGTTTTTTCCTGTTCTGTGAAGAAGGTCATTGGTAGCTTGATGGGGGTAGCATTGAATCTGTAAATTACTTTGGGCAGTATAAATTACTTCTGGGCTATTTTCACAATGTTGATTCTTCCCAACCATGAGCATGGGATGTTTTTCCATCTGTTTGTATCCTCTCTTATTTCATTAAGCAGTGGTTTGTAGTTCTCCTTGAAGAGGTCCTTTACAGCCTTTGTTAGTTGTATTCCTAGGTATTTTATTCTCTTTGAAGTGATTGCGAATGGGAGTTCACTTTTGATTTGGCTCTCTGTTTGTCTGTTATTGGTGTATGGAAATGCTTACGATTTCTGCACATTGATTTTGTATCCTGAGACAAAATCCTGAGACTATGCTGAAGTTGCTTATCAGTTTCAGCAGATTTTGGGCTGAGATGATGGGGTCTTCTAGATATACAATTATGTCATCTGCGAACAGAGACAATTTGACTTCCTCTCTACCTATTTGAATATACTTTATTTCTTTCTCTTGCCTGATCGCCCTGGCTAGAACTTCCAATACTGCATTGAATAGGAGTGGTGAGAGAGGACATCCTTGTCTTGTGCCAGATTTCAAAGGGAATGCTTCCAGTTTTTGCCTAGTCAGTATGATATTGGCTGTGGGTTTGTCATAAATAGCTTTTATTATTTTGTGGAATGTACAATCGATGCCTAGTTTATTGAAGGTTTTTTAGCATAAAGGGCTGTTGAATTTTGTTAAAGGCCTTTTCTGCACCTATTGAGATAATCATGTGGTTTTTGTCTTTGGTTCTGTTTATGTGATGTATTACATTTATAGACTTGTGTATGTTGAACCAGTCTTGCAATCCCAGGATGAAGCCTACTTGATCATGATGAACAAGCTTTTTGATTTGCTATTGCATTCTGTTTGCCAGTATTTTATTGAAGATTTCTGCATCGATGTTCATCATGGAAATTGGCCTGAAGTTTTCTTTTTTAGTTGCATCTCTGCCTAGTTTTGATATTAGGATGATGTTGGTTTCAACAAATGAGTTGGGGAGGACTCCTTCTTTTTGTATTGTTTGGAATAGTTTCAGAAGTAATGGTACCAGTTCCTCTTTGTAAGCCTGGTAAAATTTGGCTGTAAACCCGTCTAGACCTGGGCTTTTTTTAGTTGGTAGGCTATTAATTGCTTCCTCAACTTCAGCCCATGTTATTGGTCTATTCAGGTATTCAACTTCTTCCTGATTTAGTCTTGGGAAAGTGCAAGTGTCCAGGAATTTATCCATTTCTTCCAGATTTACTGATTTGTGTGCATAGAGTTGTTTGTAGTAATCTCTGATGGTAGTTTGTATTTCTGTGGAATTGGTGGTGATGTCCCCTTTTTTGCTTTTTATTGCATCTATTTGATTCTTCTCTCTTTTCTTTTTTATTAGTCTGGTTAGTGGTCTATTTATTTTGTTATCTGTTCAAAAAATCAGCTCCTGGATTTGTTGATTTTTTGAAAGTTTTTTTTGTGTCTCTATCTCCTTCAGTTCTTCTCTGAACTTAGTTATTTCTTGTCTTCTGCTAGCTTTTGAGTTTTTTTGATCTTGCTCTAACTCTTTCAATTTTGATGATAGGGTGGCGATTTTAGACCTTTCCTTTCTCCTCATGTGGGCATTTATTGTTATGAATTTTCCTCTAGACACTGCTTTGAATGTGTCCCAGATATTCTGGTATGTTGTGTCTTAGTACTCATTATTTTGAAGAACATCTTTATTTCTGCCTTCATTTCATTATTTATCCAGTCTACATTCCAGAGCCAGTTGTTTATTTTCCATGAAGTTGTGTGGTTTTGAGTTAGTTTCTTAATCCTGAGTTCTAATTTGATTGCACTGTGGTCTGAGAGACTGTTATGATTTCCGTTCTTTTGCATTTGCTGAGGAGAGATTTACTTCCAATTATGTGGTCAGTTTTAGAATAAGTGCGATGTAGTGCTGAGAAGAATGTATATTCTGTGGATTTAGGGTTAAGAGTTCTGTAAATGTCTATTAAGTTCACTCGGTCCAGATCTGCATTCAAGTCCTGGATTTCTTTGTTGATTTTCTGTCTCGTTGATCTGTCTAATATTGACAGTGGAGTGTTAAAGTCTCCCACTATTATTGTGCAGGAGTCTAAGTCTCTCTGTAGATCATTAAGGGCTTGCATTATGTATCTAGATGCTCCTGTATTGGGTGCGTATATATTTAGGATCGTTAGCTCTTCTTCTCGTATTGATCCTTTTGGCATTATGTAGTGCCCTTCTTTGTTTCTTTTGATTTTTCTTGGTTTAAAGTTCATTTTATCAGAGACTAGGATTGTCACCCCTGCTTTTTTTTGCTCTCCATTTGCTTGGTAAATCTTCTTCCATCCCTTTATATTGAGTCTATGTGTGTCTTTGCACACGAGATGGGTTTCTTGAATACACCACATTGATGGTTCTTGGTTTTTTATCCAATTTACCAGTCTTCATCTTTTTATTGGAGCATTTAGTCCATTTACATTTAATGTTAATATTGTTATGTGTGAATTTGATGCTGCCATTTTATTACTGGTTGGTTGTTTTGCCTTTTAGTTGGTGTAATTTCTTCATTGCATCATTGGTCTTTACCATTTGGTTCTTTTTGGCAGTGGCTGGTACTGGTTTTTCCTTTCTGTGTATAGTGCTTCCTTCAGGGCTCTTGCAGGGCAGGTCTGGTAGTGACAAAATCCCTCAGCAATTGCTTGTCCATAAAGGATTTCATTTCTCCTTCACTTATGAAGCTTAGTTTGGCTAGATATGAAATTCTGGGTTGAAAGTTCTTTCCTTTAAGGATGTTGAATATTGGCCCCCAATCTCTTCTGGCTTGTAGGGTTTCTGCCGAGAGATCTGCTGTGAGTCTGATGTGCTTCCCTTTGTGGGTGACCCAAACTTTCTCTCTGGCTGCCCTTAGTATTTTTTCCTTTGTTTCAACCCTGGTGAACCTGATGATTATATGCCTTGGGGTTGCTCTTCTAGAGGAATATCATTGCAGTGTTCACTGTATTTACTGTATTTGAATGTTGACCTGCCTTGCTGGGTTGGGGAAGTTCTCCTGGATAATATCCTGAAGAGTTTTTTCCAGCTTGGATTCATTCTCTTTGTCATTTTCCAGTACACTGATCAGGCGTAGATTAGGTCTTTTCACGTAATCCCATATTTCTTGAAGGCTTTGTTCATTTCTTTTCACTCTTTGTTCTCTTCTCTTGGCTTCTCATTTTATTTCATTGATTCGATCTTCAATCTCTGATATCCTTTCTTCTGCTTGATCTATTCAGCTATTGAAACTTGTGTATGCTTCTAAAGTTCTTGTGCTGTGTTTTTCAGCTCTATCAAATTGTTTTTGTTCTTCTCTAAGTTTGCTATCCTAGTTAGCATTTCATGTAACCTTTTTTCAAGGTTTTCTGTTTCTTTGCATTGGGGTAGAACATGTTCCTTTAACTCAGAGAAGTTTGTTATTACCCACCTTCTGAAGCCCGCTTCTGTCAATTCATCAAATTCGTTCTCCTTCCTGCTTTGTTCCCTTGCTGGTGAGGAGTCTTGAACTCATGGTTGGGGAGAGACGTTATCATTTTTGATGGTATCATTTTTGAATGAATTCTTCTTGCACATGGTATCATTTTTGATGGTATCATTTTTGAATGAATTCTTCTTGCACATGGTATCATTTTTGATGGTATCATTTTTGAATGAATTCTTCTTGCCCTGGTTTCTCCCTATCTCTTGGATTTATATAGTTTTGCTCGCAGGTAGCTGCTTGGGGAGGCAGCCTTTCCTTTGTCTGCCTGTGGAGGCGCTGCTGGGCTGCCACAGATTCAGTGGAGCTGCTGTGTCTTTTATTTGTTCAGGAAAATTAGGCCAGCTTCTGTAATGGCTGCTTCCCTTCTGCCCGCCTAGCGGGAGCATTCCTGGTCGCTCTCTAACTGACGTTCTGGGTGTCTAACTCTGGAGTGAGAGTGTTTTGGTCTGCTGGGCTTTGTGTGGTGGCAGGGGGACTATCCTGCCATTTGGGCTGTTTCCCTGCGTTCTGTTCTCCTTCTTACTTGGGGGGGCGGGTAGCTCTGTCCCGCCAGCTTTTTGGCTTTCTTGGCATCCGCCGGTGCTTCCGCCTAGATCTATGCTGACAGCCCCAGGCCTGAAGTTGCTGTTTTGCCCTGTTCAGGCAGCTCGCTGAGGCTTTTCAGCCCGTTGGAGATCTCCTGTTCTGTGGGTTGCAGAGGGCTTGGGTAGAGCACTGTATCTGAACTGAAGTCCCAGAGGGGGAGATCCCCTAGTCCTCCAGTCAGTTGCAGGTTCCTCCTGGGTGGGGCAGTGCCCCACCTTGCTGCAACTTGCCCTATTTGGTTATACCCACTGTCCAACCAGACCCACAAAATGAACCTGGTACCTCGTTTGGAATTGTGGAGACCATTCAGCTTCTGCATCTCTCTCGCTGGGGCTGCTTTCTAGAACTGCCTCTTATTCGGACATCTTGGGATCCTCCTCTGCCTTTTAACATATATTATTATGAGCCAGTAGATAATTTTTCTCTGAGTATGTTAACACATGCCGCCTCACAGTTCTTCATTTATGTACTTTCTATTTCTCTTGTCTTTCCTGTCTCTTCAGTCTAATTATTCACCAGGCCTTTATCTTCTCCAGACATGTACATAAAGCTTAGCTTAACTACGTGAACTTAAAATCTTTCTTTCTTTTTTTTTGTTTCTTTTGAGATGGAGTCTCACTCTGTCAACCAGGCTGGAGAGCAGTGGCGTGATCTCAGCTCACTGCAACCTCCACCTCCTGGGTTCAAGTGATTCTACCATGTCAGCCTCCTGAGTAGCTGGGCTTACAGGCATGTGCCACCATACCTGGCTAGTTTTTGTATTTTTTTTTAAGTAGAGCCAGGGTTTCACCATGTTGACCAGGCTGAGTCTCGAACTCCTGACCTCAAGTGATCCACCTGCTTCAGCCTCCCAAAGTGCTGGGATTACAGGCATGAGCCATCATACCCAGCTAAAGAAAATCTTTAGAACATTTACTCTATGATTTTGGTATGTAGGGATGACAGGTGAGAAACACATATCTAATTACTTGGTGATTCTGGTTAACTTTCACAGTGTAGAGTCAGTGTTAGCACCTCAGATTCAAACCAAAACTTTTTTGAGAGTAAAAAGAGAGGGTGGCATTGTTGCTAATTATATCAAGATTTAATCAGGATAATTACAATCAGTCTACACAGGGACTGTCCTAGGCAAATTAGGACCTATTGCCACCCTAGCTTGATAATTGTCTTCAGATCATTCTCTTCCCTTTTAGGAGCTCTGGACGGTGGATCCTGTATTTTGAATGTTTTAATGAAATGGGGGTTGTTCAGGAGATTACGGAAAAGAGAATTTCCCCCAAAAGTATGGTGTAATAGAAAAAAATGTAAGTTTAGAGTTAGTTTTTAATTTCTGATTTGAAACTCAGGTATAAATTTGGTTGTTAGTCAACCTCTCTTATCCTTAGGTTCTTCGTCGCCAAATGGTAAAAGCCTAAGAATAAAACAATGTTTAGCTCTGTAATTTTCAGAAAAGATACTCAGTAAATTTTAGCCTACTTAGAGAGTCAATGCTTACAAATAAGGCAATCAAAGGAAGGGGAGGGGGCTTCATATTGAAGAAGGTCCAATTGGCTTATCTGACTCATAATTCTCAATATTATACACATCTTTTACATTTTTCTGCAAGTACTTTTACACTGCCCCTACGAACTATCTTGTGACCAGGCTAGGTCATTGCTATTACACCCCTATTGGAGACAAAGAAACTGAGGCTCAGGGAAGTCCACATTTTACAAAGTTTCCACGGTTATTAAATGGTAAGTCCAGGATATAAACCCACATTTGTTTATACAGCATCCTGGACTCATCCACTGATATATCATACTTATTTGAAAGGAATTTTTCAATATTAAAATATTTAAGGTGTGTGGTTGTGTAATATGGTTGGCTTTATTTTTCTACACAAGTGAGGTGTTGATTATCATTCTGGAAGCTCAAAGATCAAATCATGAATCTTCTAGTATCTGCATATGAATTGCACATTTTATGGTGATTCTTAAACAAATGTTCAATTCTGTAGTTGCTTTCCCCTGAATACTAGAAATGCCTCAGATAGTTTTCTTTCAACTCTCTTCAGTGAGAACATTCTGCAACCAGAGTGCTCATATTGTATCCCAAATGGTATTAATAATTTAAATCTGTGATTAAAAGCACACAAATTATTTCAAAGGCAAATAAAAAGTTAGTTGAGGGCCAATAATTGTTTAGAAGTTTTTCCAAATGACTTTTTTGATTGATAGCACTAGAAAGTTAGAATTAATTTGAGAAACTTGGCTAGTCAGGACCTTGCTAGTTCTTCCACAACAAAGAAAAGTGGGGGACCAGGGAAAACAGGTGGATAATGTTCCAATTCTGTGGGAGTGGCACATACCTCTCCAAGGGGAGTGGCCTGACCCTGGAGCACCAGTCAATAAGCAGTTATTTAAAAAGAGAAACATAAATATGTCTAAATGTTTTTCTGTATTGATTCCAACTTTCTTTTCTTTTCTTTCTTTCTTTCTTTTTTTTTTTTTTTTTTGAGAGGAATCTTGCTCTGTTGCCAGGCTGGAGAAACAGCCACCCACATGGCTGCAGACTCTACCCAAACATCTCTGAAATGCCTCAAAAAACACCCGGCTAAACTCATAGAAGGAGATGTATGTATGATTTGGGAGAATGGACTAAGAGAAAGTTGGAATCAGAATAGGCAAATCTACACAGACAGAAAGTAGCTCAGTGGTTTCCTGGGACTGGAGGAGATGGAGAGCTCAGGTGATGTTAGCTAATGGGTCTGGATTTCTTTTGGATGATAAAAATGTTCTAAAATTTATTGTGGTCATTGATGGTTGTACAATTCTGTCAATATACTAAAAACTGTATTGTACATTTTAAATTTGTAAATTATATGTTAGATGAAGTATAGCTCAATAAGCTGTTATTTAAAAAAGAAACATAAATATGTTTAAATATTTTTCTGTATTAATTCCAACTTTCTTTCTTTTTTTCTTTTTTTTGTTTTTAATCTTTTTTTTTTTGAGATGGAGTCTAACTGTTGTCAGGCTGGAGTGCAGTGGAGTGATCTCAGCTCACTGCAACCTCCACCTTCTGGGTTCAAGTGATTCTCCTGCCTCAGCCTCCTGAGTAGCTGAGATTACAGGCACACACCACCATGCCTGGCTAATTTTTTGTATTTTTAATAGAGACAGGGCTTCACCATGTTGGCCAGGATGATCTCAATCTCCTGACCTCTTGATCTTCTGCCTTGGCCTCCCAAAGTGTCGGAGTTACAGGTGTGAGCCACTGCGCCGAGCCCCAGCCATTTTCTATAAATGGATTCATACAATATGTGGCATCTGTGACTGATATCTTTCACTTGGCCTGATGTTTTCAAGGTTTATTGCTGAATAATACTCCTTTTAGCAATGCTATCTATTCATCAGTTAATGGACATTTGGTTATTTCCACTTTTGGGTTATAACAAATAATAATGCTTTGAACATTTGTATATAAGTTTTTAGATATCCACTTGTTTTCATTTCTCTTGGATATATACCTAGGAGTGAATCATGTTAACTCTATGTTTACTCTTTTGAGGAACTGCCAGGCTGTTTTCCAAAGTGACTGCAGCATTTTACATTCCCACTAGTGTGTTTTCCATGTACCCATCAATAGTTGTTATTATGTGTTTTTTTTTATTATAGCCATCCTAGTGGATGTGAAATGGTATTTTATTGATTTACATTTTCCTAATCACTAATTATAAGTTGCATTTTTGTACAAGATATTAGCCAAAATATATGCCATTTGAAGAGTAATATCAGACTTCTAAACTAAGAGTTGAATATTTTTTTCCTAAAACATTTTCTCCACTATGAAAATTCTTAGTTCATTTTATATATTTAATATTCCACAGTTATTTCTTTCCCCTGGATTTATCATGTGGAAATGAAGTTACAGTGTATTGCATTATTAGTTATATCTTTTCTGGGGGCAAGATATTCTTTTCTCCATAAAAACTGTAGGAGATAAGATCTATGCCTCTTATTTATTTTGAAACCTCATCAGGATCTAATACAAAATTGAAGATGTAGTTTGGGCTCAATAAAGATTGGCTTATTGACTGGTTCAGTTAATTGTTCATTTTTGCTGAGCTGATTTAAGTTGTCTTAAAGTTAAAAAGAAAATAACTGAAGCAATATTGACAAAGAATAAACTTTATCAATATTTGAGTAATTGAGATTTTACCAAATTAATTTTTAATTCCTAGATTAGCAGAGTCTTTTGATTAAATGAAACAGCATCTCTAAGAAAAGGAATTGGACAATTCCCTGTGGTGGGGAGTATGTTGCATGAGTCCACGTGTTGCTGTTTCAGAGAGTTATATGGGGAGTTTTTCTTATGTCTGTCAACAGGGCAAATAAAAATAATATCTATAGGTTCTATTGGGAGGTATTTGGAGGCTAACCAAGGAGCATATGAGCAAAAGTAATGGTGTTTTTTTTTTTTGTTAGTTGTTGTTTTTTGAGACAGAGTCTGGCTCTGTTGCCCAGGCTGGAGTGCAATGGCACAATCTCAGCTCACTGCAAAATAATTTTAAGGGAGTCAGTGTTCATATTTTCATTTGTTTGACTTCCCTGTATATTCTTTACCAAAATTAATTTGCTAGATAACTGATCTGTGTCTGTGGTTTTCTTTTATTAAAAATTGCTCCTTTTAGCCAGGCACAGAGGCTTATGCCTATAATCCAAGCACTTTGAGAGGCCAAGGCAGGAGGATTGCTTGAAGCCAGGAGTTTGAGACTAGCTCGGACAACATACTGAGACTCCATTTCTCCAAAAATAAAAGTAAAAATAACAGCTGGGCGTGGTTGTGCGTACCCGTACTTCCTGCTACCCAGGAGGCTGAGGTGGGAGGATGGCTTGAGCTTAGGAGGTCAGGGCTGCAGACTCCAAACTGGGATAAGAGCAAGACCCTGTCTCAAAAAAACAAAAACAAAAAATCCCCAAAACAACAACAACAACAACAACAAAAAACTTGCTTCTTTCCCATTTTATACAGAAATATAAAGAATTATAAAGAAATGCAGACCCATCCTGAACTTACCATGCTGCTATACTCAGTAGTATAAAAGTCTCCAGGAAGAAGAAGTGGGGAAAGGAGAAATTACAATAGGACTGTCAGCAAAATCTTTAATTACAGTACATAAGCACTACCTCTAATCCAGCTCATTAAAATAAACATTTCCAATATATTATTCTTTTCATGTTTAGCAGTCACCAAAATTTGTGAGCTATTTATAATTTTTCAATCAATTATGTACTATTACAGTTTAAAATTTATTTTTAATTGATAAAATATACTACTAGTTTTTAATAGTAATTACTATTATTTATTATTATATACTACTAATAATTAAAACAGTACTCCATAAGGAAACCTATAATTTTTGTGTGTTATTATCATATGCAACAAATATTAATTTCATTTTATAGACATATTTTTCTGGCAGAGAAATATGCTAAGTTGGTCAAAAATACTTTCAGCATTAAAAATAGATTGGATAAAGAAAATATGTCATATATACACCATGGAATACTCTGCAGCCATAAAAAAGGATGAGTTCATGTCCTTTGCAGGGACATGGATGAAGCTGGAAACCATCATTCTCAGCAAACTAACACAGGAACAGAAAACCAAACACTGCATGTTCTCATTCATAAGTGGAAGTTGAACAATGAGAACATGTCGACATCAGGAGAGAAACATCACACACCGGACCTGTTTGTGAGGAGCTAAGTGAGGTATAGCATTAGGACAAATACCTAATGTAGATAATGGGGTGATGGAAACAGCAAACCATGCCACATATATACCTATGTAACAAACCTGCCTGTTCTGCACATGTATCCCAGAACTTAAAGTACAATAAAAAATTACTTTAAAATAATATTCTATTATAGATTGTATAGGAGAAATCACATAGAATAATTGTTTTGAGGAAAAAAGGACCAAGCCAAATTTTTGACATTTGAAGAGTTGATCATGTATTTGCTTGTATGTTTATAAAACAGATGATGATGGCATCATATTGATGTAATATTTATATTCTATTGGCTATACTTAAAAGAGTAATGTTAGTATTTATAATATTCTGGAAGTTTCTTTCTGTGCAGCTATTTAAACTGTGGTGAAGAAGATATTTTATACGTCAGTCTAGAAATCTACAAAGGTGCATGTTTTTCCAAACTCAGTGGATATTGAAAATAAAACAAGAACATGGCTATGGACAAAGATAGGGTACTTTCCAACCCCTCAGGTTTCTTTTTTATTACTTACTTTTCCATTTTATGCATCTATTATATTAATTTTTGACCTGATTTTATCTAAAAATCTTGGAATTGGAGGAGAATGGGGGACAAGTAGAACCTGCAGCTTGTCAGTCTCTGAGAACATTTTGCTTCTGGAAGTGATCCCAGAAGATGCTTCTCAATGATTCCAATGAGACTTGAACCAAGCCTGCTTTTCAGGACCTTCTTCAAGAGCCCTCGATTTCCCCCTCAGAGTGATTCTTATCATTTCTTAATTGTCTTGTAAATATACTAAAAGCAGTTTAAAAATACAATTTTCAGGTTAAAAGAAAAACCTAGTTATGCCTAAATTATAGGAGGTAAAACTTCACAGAAGTGATTACATTCTAACATTATAAGAGTTGCAAGTTGGTAAGTATACTGCAATGTTTATTTTGGCAGCTGAGAGGCAAAGCTTTAACTGTGGGTAAGATTTTCATATTTCAAGCCAAATATGGTCAGTTTTTAACTCTTAAAAATGTCCATCCATATAGAGATCTCTGTTTATCATGTGACTTGAATTCATTACTCATACAAGCCACTTCTTCATGAGGCAGTGTGGGTGTTCCTGCCCTTGACCCTTCTTTGTGGCTTGGCACTTGCTTTCTCCCTGTGGGACCCAGGTTCATGACAAACTAGGCTAACAGAAGGAGATTTGGGGTGATATGGAGAAAGGAGACAGGGAATCTGTACACAGACAAAGTCCTGAATGAAAATGGGTGGTGTCATTTAAGGGCTATTTTCAAGGGTGTGGGATGGGTAAGAGGAAGTAGCAGCACCAGCTGGGGGCAGGTACCAACCGTAGGCCTGACGGGCAGAGTAAGGGCTGGTGACCTGAACCAAAAAGCCACCTGACAGTGTGGCCTTCATAAGAGGAATACAGATACTGGGGGACCCTCGAAGTAAAAACTAAGATTCATTCTCCTTCTCTACTCTGATCTTTTGCAGGGCCTCTACTTGGCCAGACCCAGCTAGAAGGCTAAGGTCAGGGGCACTCTGAATGCAGCCCACAAGGCTAGCTCGCTGTGGCACAGAGCAAGGTAGGGAGGGATGGAGAGTGTATTTGCAGAGCACCTGGAGAATGTCCAGCATGGAGGATAACAAAACGCTAGAGCTTTAAGAGGTGGCAGTGTAAGAGAAAGTTGTGTCTTGCAGCTGAATTGTTTCTAGGTTTCCAAAGGAATTGCAGAGTATCATAAAAGGAATGTTTGTGTCTCCCCCAAATTCATATTTTGAAGCCCTAACCCCCGATGCAATGGAATTAGGAGGTAGGGCCACTGGGTGATAATCAGGTTTAATGAGATCATGAAGGCAGATCCCCCATGATGGGATTAATGCCCTTATATAAGAAGAGGAAGAGACACAAAATTTTCCTCTGCTTTGTGATGATACAGTAAGAAGGCAGCTAGCCATGTAGGGGGCCAAGAGGAGCGCCTTCACCACGAACCCAATCATGTTTGCACTCTGATCTTGAACTTCACTGCCTCTAGAACTGTGAGAAAATAAGTGTCTGTTGTTTAAGCTACCTAGTCTATGATAGATTGTTATGGCAGTCCAAGCTAAAAGAAGGAATCTGGAGGTCCCAGAGCTATCCTCTCTTCTTGTCTGAGAGCCGGGACCTGGGTGAAGTAACAGGGGCAAAAAAGCACTTTGAAGACAAACATAGTGGGAACTGCTAAACAAATTGATAGAAAAGGGAATGAACTGTTTTGTTTCATTCTCTGAGGACTCTGCTCATTACCCAATAGTATCATTTTCTTTCTCAGAATGGATTCTTTCCCCCACCTTTCTAATCATTAGAGATGTAGCTAGGAAATTGCATATATGCATACATATATGTGTATGTGTGTGTGTATGAATGCATTATCTGAATATTATTAACTTGATTGAATTTTAACTTAAAATTGTAGGTTTTGTTTTAAAGTATTATAAACGTTTCTATATTTATATTACTTCAAAATCTTATGCTGTGTTATCCAGACTATATCATTCAAAACTATATTTAACTTGTTTAATACTATTCATTTAATAGTGTCAGATTAAACATTACCACTATTTATTCTCACATATGTACACTTAAAAATAGATAATTTAAAAGAAACAACAAGCAAGGAAATATAATTCCCATAGATATCATTGAAATAGAGTCAATAATAATATAATGAACGTATTTATTCTTGAATAAATAAATGTTATAATTTTTTTCTTTACAAAATGGATTTAATTGAAGAGGAAGGAACAGTGTTAAGAAGGCTCTCCAATTATGATTACCTGAATATTCTCTCTTCATTGGAGAGAGAAACCAAAGGTATATTTATTAGGATGTATGTTATAGACCTCTTATCTTGTAGGAAGCTGAGAATAATAGTAGTGCTAAGTCAAGACATAGTTGAGAAGCAGGAGCTTCAACTGTTTGGGCAGCTGGTGTAAGAGTTAGTCTACTAAAGGCAGAGTATTTGCTGAAATTTTCATTTATAAGAAGAAAGTATATATATTGAGGGAAGCACTGTTCTGGTCTTCTTTCAAATTAATAAGAAAGAGCAGGTTCAAAACATGGAAGGGAGTGAGAACCTTAAGTGAACATCTCAGAATCATAAAAGTGAAACAGTTGTTTACTTGGGCAGCAGATTACAGAAAGGAGAAGCTAAGTGTGGTCAACTGACTAGAAATGGCAAGACAAGATAGATCACAATGGAAGTAAAAAACAGGAGAAAACTAAATAAGCCAATGTTTATTGCACACCAAATTACTATCCTAAGCACACATGTGTATATTAAATGGAACAATACGAACATAACCAAAGACAAACGAAGCAAGAGCTAGGAAGATAGAGACTAAAACAAAATGAAACTTGAGAAAAGGATTGGGAACAAAATGTTAAAACTAGCAAAGGGTAAGTATTTAAAGCTGAATTTGGTGCAAGATGATAAGCAAAAGTGAAATCATCTGCCTGCTAGACTGTGGCATGTTAATGAATGCTAGAGAACAGGCTGAACTGCCAGGATCCTGTTTTACATCTGTAAAATGCAAAAAAATCATTTAGAGGTTGTTGAAGCCTTTCATAAATGAAGAGCAAGTATGGTTGTGAGGACAGGAGTTAGAAAACTTGTTTACTATATTTTCAAGCCATAATCACATGTAGTAAAGTGCACAGATCTTAAGGGTAGAGCTTGACGGATTCTGACAAATGTCTACAACTGGGTAGTCATCACTCTAATCAAGATACAGAACACTGCCATCATTCTAGAATGTTCCCTCCTACCCCCTTCTAGTCAATTGCTATTCACTCTTCCCAGCCGAGAAAGTGACAGTTCTGAGTTCTATCATCATTGATTAGCATGACTGATTGATTCTTGAACTACATATGAACAAAATATTATAGCATATACTCTTTTTGTCTGGCTTCTTTGCTTAGCATAATGTTCCAAAGATTTACCCACGTTTCTGTAGGAAGAGCTGTTTTGATTCCTAGCTCAAATACTCTAGTCATGTGACCTCCACACAGCATTCAAACTCCAAAAGCACAGGAAGTTTTATCTATTTTGTTCAATGCCTCAACCCCAGTGCCTAGAATAGAACCTGACGCATAGTAAGTGCTCACTTTCTCAACTATAAAATGAAAATAAAAGTAATAATATATATATACTTATTCAGAGGTTTTTAAGGCATAAATGAGGGAGAGTGTCTTACTTTGCTTTCCAAAGGTAACCTTTTATTACAAACAGGACATGAAGTCTTTGAGGACAGCAACCATTACTTACAGATCTTTGACTCCTTCACAGCTAGAACATTGATAGATATGGAGTGGGAGGGCAACACACATATTTTGAACAAGCTTCAGTTTGTTCTGAGAATCTGAAGGTAGTCTGTGTAGTTTTGGGGACAAATGAACAGGATTAATGTTCATTAAATGTCTACTAGACATTTAATATGTTACCAAATTTCTACTAGAAATGTCTACTAGACATTTAATATGTTTACCAAATTAAATGTCTACTAGACATTCTTAATGTTAAGGTGTCACATGTAGGAAAATTGCTTATGTCATAACTATCTGTCATTAAGGAATTCTGAATGTTCATACTAGGCTAATGATGGACCCATTGAACTGTGTGAGGATGAGAGATAGGCTGGCTATAGAGATGGAGGTGCAGCAGTTTGAGTCTTCTGAGAAACAGACACCACGAGATGTTCGATGTGCAGGAGATTTATTGGGAAAACATCTGTAAGGGAAAAGGGAAGGAAGCCTGGAGGTGATGGGGAGGATCAGCAGACCAAAATGCAGTGAAAAGAGATGGAGAATGAAGGGGTGTGGGAGTTTCAGATCATAGCACAGTTATAAGAGAGTTTGGACAGGACTTAGCATCCCTGCCAAGTCACTGGCTGACATGGCCCATGGGAAGAGTGGCCTCAGCAGGAATGGAGTGATGGATTCAGGGAGCAACGGTGAAGACCATCTGTCAGTGATGCTTCCCACAGTAGGAGATGTTAGTGGTACATTTTCATGGCTGCCACAGTGGGCTTTTGGTGTGGATGGGATTAGAAGCAGCATTCCAATTTGCATTGTCAATAGAATGAGTCAAACCTGGTTTAATCTAGCCAGTGGATCCTGAGGAGGAAGATAAAGGAAAAGTGAATTATAAGGAAAAAGGATAATCTGGAAGTGTAGGTTAAGAAGGAGACAATTTTCTGGGAGTTGAAATAAATGAAATAAGAAGTGGCTGGAATAGACTCACATATGCTTTATGCTGAGTGACATTAACTAAACCATGAGATGAGGAATATACTTAATTATACAGTATTTGAACCTTCAGAATTTTTTCAATGTAACAAAATGAATGTGCTCTTAAAATGCTTGACAGAATGTGCTGCCCTAGAATTTGGAGATTCTAGGAGAATCTGGAGGTTATCAAAGATAATTGTAAGAGGAAAAATTACAAATCTATTCCAGTTGCATGAGAAAAGCCTTAAGTGGAAGCTTGGTGAAGGAAAGTCTTGAAAAGTTTAAGGAAACTATTTGCCATTTCCTTCTCTCTCTCTCTCTCTCTTTTTTTTTTGGTATGTTTTTAAAAAGTTTTACTAGCGTTCACCTGGACTTAGCCACATTTTCTGAAGATTATTCTATATCTCATATATTTTGTTGGCATGTAAGTTTATCCCCCACTCCACAAAAGAAGTGTATCTTGAAATTATTTGCAAATGCATATTTGGTCATGAACTGTTTATTGGTACATTTATGCATTTCAGGGTTGTGATAAATGATTTTATGAGGTAAGTTCATCTCATTGTGCCCAGGAACAAAGCATTTCCTAATTAAGCACTTGTTTTCCCAGGTCTTTAGTGACCTTAGAGTAATTGTATTGATGGCTTTTTTAATTTCCAAAACATGATTCTTATCAATTATTTTGTTTTCTTAGTATGATTGCACTAAGCTTACTCACATATAAGAGGAAATATATTGTTATAAATTTTCATTTTCTTGATGTATTTAAATTTTAATCAATGACTTTGATGAAGTCATTTACTTGAGTAAATGACTTTAGCTTTTTGGAGCTTCTGTTTACCAAATCATTGCTAACATTAATAGGAGAGTATTACTGAAAATATTCTTATGGCTGGGTATGGTGGTGCATGCCTGTAGTCCCATCTACTTGGGAAGCTGAGGTGGGAAGATCGCTTGAGGCCAGAAGTTTGCCTGTACATGATGGTGAGAACTCATCTCTAAATAAAAAAGATGATTATGAATTGTGAATATTCTGTAAGCTGTGTAAATGCTTTGCAAACTAGATGTTAGATGGTCTTCTGCATAGTTTACATAGTGTGGTAGAGTTAGATATTTATCTACTTTAATTATTGGCATTGTAGAATTTACTATATAGCTCCCTAGGTTATTTTCTGTGGTATATTTTCTTGAGCATATTTTCACATTTTTGTCTTCTAACTTGTGCATGCTATGGCTCATTATACTCACTTATATTAAAATGACATCTTAGTGAGCATCTAAATTGCTAATTTTTTTGTTGTTTTTCTTTCAAGGTGGAGTCTTACTCTGTCAACCAGGCTGCAGTGCAGTGGTGTGATCTCAATTCACTGCAATCTCTGCCTCCTGGGTTCCAGCAATTCTCCCACCTCAGCCTCCTGAAGTGCTGGGATTACAGGGGTGAGCCACACCACGCTTGGCCTAAATTGTTTACCTTAAGTGTCTTAAAATGGCAATTATTTTAAGATACTTAAGAATCCTTGGGATTTTGAAAATACTAAAGGAATTCAAAGGAGTAAAATGTATACATTATAAACTATAAATTGTGTAGGCTCCATTTTGATGGCTTCTGAAATTTCAGTGAGTTTAAGATGGCCTATTAAAAGGTATCTTTTACTGTCTGGACTGTGATGCAGATATTTCTGGAATATGAAACATTCCATAGCCTCCCTTCCACCCCCAGTAAAAACACAGACATGTACACTTGCACATGAGCACACACAGACACACAGGCACACACACACACACACACCAGTGAGTCTCTGTCCTGTTGGTAAGCATGCAGCATCTGTTTTGCCATCAAGCTCTGAGTTTGGCTGAAGGCAGGGATCATAGAAAATGGGCCAACCCGGAAGATGGAAGGGATGGCATGGAATATGTCCCCAGCTTAGCTCTTTGGACTGGAATTGGACCTTTGAGGTTATAACAGAAAAGCTAGAAGTTGGAAAACCTGTTTGCATGAAAGATTTTGTAATATTATGGACATATTAGAGATACTTTGAGACCCATTCCTCCTTGACTTTTCATGGAGTCCAGTTTTTCTTTTGAATCCCAAAGTTTAATGGTTTTGAGATCTTCACAATTCAGCATGCATGGCACAGATTTAGGATTGGTGTCACTGTCAGTGGAGCAGGCGTTAGGTTCTTCAGTAAGGTTCAGTGAAATGTGGAGAGAGGATGTTGGGTGTCACTAGGTGACACAGTTGAATGTCGGATTGGTCAAGTGGAAACACTGGTGGAATCCATTTGGGAGTATTAGAAACAATCAGAATACTTTAAACATCTTAGCATTCTTAATGAAGCCTTCACAATTTGACTATGTGTATACATATATACACACACTGGTGAAACAAAGTGATAATTTGGCTGTATTATGATAATAAATTTCAGTGTGCATATGTAATCTAAAATTACAAATTTTTTTGCTAAATAAAATTATTATAAAATGTCTTTCAATTAAATTAAATTAAATTTAAATGGCTATATTTGTTGTCTCTGATATATGGTACTTTTGAGCTTAGTGTGGTCAGAGGTGATTCTCTACAACCAGTGATAACATAATAGTAAATATCTTTGTTAAAATATTGAAGTTGTAATTTCAAGATATTGCTTCAGGTAGCAATTTCTTTTTCTTTAAATTTCAGTAGATTTTTAAAAAACAGATAGTGTTTGTTTACATGAATAAGTTCTTTAGTGGCGATTTCTGAGATTTTGATGCTCACCTGAGCAGTGTACACTCTATCCAATGTGTAGTCTTTTATCCATCACTTCCTCCCACATTTTCCCCCAAGTCCCCAAAGTCCATGGTATCATTCTTATGCCTTTACGTCCTCATAGCTTCACTTGCACTTATGAATGAGAACATATATTTGGTGTTCCATTCCTGAGTTACTTCACTTTGAATAATGGTCTCCAATTCCATCCAGTTTGCTGCAAATGCCTTATTTCATTCCTTTTTATGGCTGAATAGTATTCCATATTATATATCTCTCTCACATTTTCTTTATCCACTTGTTGATTGATGGGCATTTTGGCTGGTTCCATATTTTTGCAATTGCAAAATATGCTGCTATAAACATGCATATACAGGTATCTTTTTCGTATAATGACTTCTTCTCCTCTGGGTAGATACCCAATAGTGGAATTGCTGGATCAAATGGTAGATCTACTTTTAGTTATTTAAGAAATCTTCACACTGTTTTCCATAGTGGTTGTACTAGTTTACATCCCCACTAGCAGTGTAAAAGTGTTCCCTTTTCACCATATCCACACCAACGCCTATTATTTTTTGATTTTTTGATTATGACCATTCTTGCAGGAGTGAGGTGGTATCACATTGTAGTTTTGATTTGCATTTCTCTGATAATTAGTGATGTTGAGCATTTTTTTCATATGTTTGTTGGCCATTTGTATAACTTCTTTTGAGAATTACCTATTCGTGTCCTTAGAGCCCACTTTTGGATGGGAACAAATCTTGCTGATTTGTTTGTTACTTGTAGATTCTGCATATTAGTCCTTTGTTGGATGTGTGCATTGCTTAGATTTTCTCCCACTCTGTGGGTTGTCTGTTTACTCTGCTGATTATTTCTACTGCTGTGTAGAAGCTTTTTAGTTTAATTAAGTCCCATTTGCTTTTGGGTTCTTGGTCATGAAGTCTTTGCCTAAGCCAATGTCTAGAAGGTTTTTCCAGTGTTATATTTTAGAATATTTATGGTTTCAGGTCTTAGATTTAAGTCTTTGATCTATTTTGAGTTGATTTTTTTATAGGGTGAAAGATGAGCATCCAATTTCATTCTTCTACATATGAAGATTTTAATTACATTAACTTTAAATGGCAATATTTGTTGTCTATGATATATGGTACTTTTGAGCTTAGTGTGGTCAGAGGTGATTGATTGTCTACAATTAGTTATAACAGTAGATGTCTTTGTTAAAATATTGAAGTTGTGATTACAAGACATTGCTTCAGGTAGCATTTAAAATTTTTTTCAATAGATTTTTTCACATGGTGAAACCTCCATCTCTACTAAAAATACAAAAATTAGTCAGACGTGGCAATGTGCACCTGTAATCCCAGCTACTCTAGAGGCTGAGGCAGGAAAATTGCAGTGAGCTGAGATTGTGCTATTGCACTCCAGCCTGGGCAACAAGAGCAAAACTCCATCTCAATAAATAAATAAATAAATAGATAAAAAGTATTTGATTGCTTAAAGTAAAAATAGTGGTGTGCTTTGGTGGTTTATAAGACATGTAGAAGTAAAACATAAATGACCGCAATGGCACATAGGAGAGGAAGGAGAAGCAAAATACAAATGGCCAATAAGCACAAGAAAGATGCTTCATATCATTAGTCATCAGAGAAATACAAATTAAAACCATTGTGAAATGCCAGTGCACACATATTAGATTATCTAAGTTTATACAATCATACTAAGTGCTTGCCAGGGTGTAGAACAATGGGAACCATCACACATTGATTTTTGTCAGGATACATGTACCATCACTTTGGAAAACAGTCTGACAGTTTCTTATAAGGTTGACATATCGTTTACATGTGATTTAGCAATTCTCCTCCTAGATTTTTAACCAAGAGAAATGAAAAGTTAAGTTCACAGACTCTGATGCATGAATGTTCAAAGTGACTTTATTCACAATTGCTAGAAATGGAAATAACTCAGGTGTTCATCAAAAGGTGGTGGATGAACAAATAATGGTATATTTATAACATGGAGTGTTACTCATCAATAAAATAGCACAATGCACTAGTACATGCAACAACATAGATGAATCTCTAAAATATTATGCTGAGTAAAATGAACTAGATTCTGAAGAGTACATACTGTACAATTACATTTATAAGAAACTATAGAAAAAGACAACTCTAAAGTGACAGAGTGAAGGTCAATGTTTGCCTGGGAACAGGGCTGGGAAGGGGGACAGCTCACTGATTTAGAAAGCACACAAGGGGCTTCAGAGGTGATGGGCATATAGTATATCTTGACCGCAGTGGTGGTTATATAGTACATACGTTTGCAAAATCTTATTGAAATGTACACAACGTGGGTGTGGTTTATATGTGAAAATCATACTTCAATAAAATTGATTAAAATATGTCATCAATAAAACAGAAGGGAAAATAATGCACTTCTATTTCAGTGATGAAACATTTTGAAGAGTCCTATGGTAGACTTAGCAAGGAGTGCTTTAGTACTGAAAGTCTAAATTTCATTTCATGACCAAAAAAAAAAAAAAAGATGCTAAAAGTGAGGAACAAAATTAGCAAGGGCCTGTGAGGTTGGAGAGAAATAGAAGGAAAGATTTAAACTGCTGCAGACCTAGAAAAAAGGGAGACATACGGGCTGGGCATGATGGATCATGCCTGTAATCCCAGCACTTTGGGAGGCTGAGGCTGGAGGACTGCTTGAGGCTAGGAGCTCAAGGCCAGCCGGGCAACATACAAGATCTCTTCTCTACAAAATATTTTTTCTTTTTAAAAAGGGGTATACATTATATAAAAACGATTCATGCACATGCATGCCTATAGCAGCACAATTTGCAATTGCAAAGATATAGAACCAACCTAAGTGCCCATCAACCAAGAGTGGATTAAAAAAATGTGGGTATATACACCATGAAATACTACTCAGCTATAAAAAAGGAATGAAATAATGTCTTTTGCAGCAACTTAGATAGAACTGGAGGCCATCATTCTAAGTGAGGTAACCCAGGAATGGAACATCAGATATCGTATGTTCTCTCTTGTAAGTGGGAGCTAAGCTCTGAGGACATAAAGGCATAAGAATGATACATGGACTTTGGGGACTTTGGTGGGAGGGTGGTGGGGGGGTGAGGGATAAAAGACTACATACTGAGTACAGTGTACACTGCTTGGGTAATGGGTTCACCAACATTTCAGAAATCACTGCAAAAGAACTTATTCATGTAACCAAAAACTACCTGTACCCCTAAAACTATTCAAATACAAACATAAAAAAGGGATGTGTACTCAAAGACAGTTTTAGAAAATTTTCTCATATAATATGTTATGCAAACACTACTTCAGAGAGCCACGGAAATCTTCAGAAAAACCCAACTTATGTTTTTTTAATATATCTTCCATTTAAAAAAAGTATTTTCTTATCAATATTTTCTCCTTTTCTGAATTTTAGTTAATAGACTTATTTTTATATCAGTTTTAGGTTTGTAGAAAAATGAGTTGAAAATACAGAGCTGCTGTATTACCCTCTCATCTCAGTTCTCCCTGCTACTGAGACCTTGCATTTGTTACACAATTGTTTCAGTTGATAAGCCAATATTATCTTAGCTAAAATCCATAGCTTACATTACATTTTACCCATTGTGGGTTTTGACAGATGTATAAGGGCACATATCTACCATTACAGTATCATACAGAATAATTTAATTGCCCTAAAAGTCCTCTATACACTGCCTATTCATCCTTCCCTCCCCTCAAACTCCTGGTAACCCCTGATCTTTTTACTATCTCCATACTTTCACCTTTTCCAAAATGCCATGTTAAAGATCTGAGAAACATGAACTGGAAAATAAATTAAGTGAAAACAGTTATCTGCCTCTAAGCCAAAGATGACAGATGGATCCAGGAGGAAGTGCAGTGCAATGATTCTTACCTGTCCACTCTAGGTTTGCCCTACAATCAAAGGAATTTTTTTTTTTTTTGCAGGTTATACCAAATAGTAAGAAATCTCCTCTTTCTCTCTGTCTCTTTCTCTTTCTTTCTCTCTCTCTCTCTCTCTCTCACACACACACACACACCCACACACCCACACACACACAAACATTAAATATTTCCTAGTATTTATATAGCATTATACTTATAGATGTTATTATCTTAAGCTTATTTTGGTTTTGTATATGATGTTAATGTCAAGTAATAATTGAACAATACTTTCTTCTCTCATTTTCCCTAAGCAGTTCAAATCATGACTCACCAATTACATTCTGATAAAATATTTATGGTTTTCTTCATTTTTCTACATAGAGGATACTATATTCCTGTGTGAGTATAATAATTTTATTCAAATGTATGTTTTTAATATTTTTTCAAATTTTAGGAAGATTGACAATTTTGGGTGTTGGCGGGGGTCTTTCTTCAAATATCCACTGGGAAGAAAATTCTACTTCTTTAAGGCATTTGAGTCAGTTCCTTCCCTCTAGGGTTAGGGAATTAGTGACTAAAGATGCGTATTGTGGAAAAAGAAGATAAAAAAGGATGGACCACTTGTTAGGCTTTTGACTTAGCATTTTTGGTATATAGATGATGTCCCAAGACCTGAAAGCTTACTACAAATGAATAACTCAACTGACACATTTTTGACTAATTTGAAATCTTTGAGCTTTTTAAAGTTACAATATCACCTTAGAAAACATTATATTAGCTATGGTTGTAGCTAGTAGTTATTCCATGAAAATGATATTTTTCTCTTTCACACCTAAAGATGTTTTACATGTAAGAAAAAGTTAGCATTGTTATATCGTTGCTTAGCATATCTTTCTTTTTGTTAAACCTTAAAAATATAATAAAATTCATGAGTTTTTTTCATTAAGACAATCTTATATTTTAATCATGCATTTCATAGAAAACTTTTATAACTATTTTTAGAGCATTGGTTATGCACTAGGAAACTATCCTAAAATAAGAGTCATCAATAGAGATGTTACTTACATTGCCTTTTACCCACAAAAAGAATAAGTTCTGGTAATTTGAGAACTTTGAAATGAAATCTGCATTTTCTGATAATGCTTAAGGCAGTATTAAGCAGAGGGCCAGTTGTTCAAGCTCAAAATTGAAGGGAATGAGAGATGCTGAGAGCTAGAGAAAGCAATGAATAAAAAGAGACCAGCAGAGAGACGGGTGGCTGGTGGGAGAAATGAGCGGAGAGAGAGTGAGGATAGGTGATCGGGGGAGCAGGAGGGGGCTTGATCTGAGAGTGGAACTAGCCGCTGAAAGTCCGAAGAACATGGGAAAAGAGATATGTTTAATGAGCAATGTTTGAGTGAAGGGCTGTGCAATTCCGTGTCTCCTTAAGAAATATTCCCTAAATGTACATTGGAATCTAAAGTTTTTAAACGTGTCAGGTTGGTTTGTGAAGCAGTGAAGAGGAGGATATGAAGAAAAGCTGTGTTACATAAGTAAAAAGAATGCATAAATCTAGAAGTCTCCATAGTGTTCCCAGTTGTAATGAGGATTAAGGGCTATTTGAAATATTTAAAATATTTATAATGACACGAGATGTTGTCATACTTGCCATACTATCTGATTTCTTGATTTGTTTAGCAAATAATTTAGAAAGACTAGCACATGAGAACATAATTTTGGGGTTCAATATGAGTGAGTACGGAACATATCAAGTAGTTACGAATCATCAACATGGAAATTTCTTCAACATCATTTAAGGGGCAGCATATTTTATAGCTCCCACTCTAGCAGGAATTATGCTTATTAAATGAGATTAAATTTACAGAAGTGTCCATTGGAACATCAACATGTCTCAGAAGTATTCTGTTGTATGCCATCATTTGTTTATCCATTCACTTATTGATAAAACTTATTGAAATAATGTGGTTTATTTCCAGTTTGGGGTTATTATGAATATAATTCCTATGAACCCCCATGTACAAGTCATTTTGCAGATATATATTTTCATTTTTCTTGTGTAAAACAGGGAAGGAATTGTTAGGTTATATGATGAATAGATGTTTAACTTCATAGGAAAATGAAGAAAACTGGCTGGGTGCAGTAGCTCATGCCTGTAATCCTAGCAATTTGGGAGGCCAAGGCAGGAGGATCACTTCAGCTCAGGAGTTTTAGATCAGCCTGAGCAATATACGGAGACCTTGTCTCTACTAAAAAAAAGAAAAAATAATTAGCTAGGCATGCACTTGTAGTCCCTGCTACTCAGAGGGGCTGAGGTGGGAGGATTGTTTGAGCCAGGGAGGTCAAGTGTGCAGTGAGTTATGATCATGCCATTGCACTCCAGCCTGGGCAACCGAGCAAGATCCTGTCTCAAACAAAAAACAAACAACAACAACAAAAAACAAAGAAAATAAAAAACTGTTTTCCAGGTATTTGTACCATTTTATATTTTCAGCAATGGTGCACAAAAGTTTCAGTTGCTCCACTAGCTTGCCAGCATTTGGCATTCTAAGTCTTTGCATTTTGGCCATTCCACTGGATGTGTAGGGGCATCTTACTGTGGTTTTAATTTGCATTTTCAATATGGTTTGACTCTGCGTTCCCACACGAATCTCATCTCTAATTGTAATCACCACTTATTGTGGAAGGCACTTGGTAGGAGGTGACAGGATCAGGGCACAGTTTCCCCCATGCTGTTCTCATGATAGGAGTGAGTTCTCATGAGATCTTATGGTTGAAAAAGTGGCACTTCCTCCTTCACTCTTGCTCTCTCTCCCCTGCCACCTTGTGAAGAAGGTACTTGCTTCTCCTTCACCTTTTGCCATGATTGCAAATTTCCTGAGGCCTCCCCAGCCATGCAGAACTGTGAGTCAACTGAAACTCTTTCCTTTATAAATTACCCAAATCTCAGGTAATATAAAGATATAGGAGTGTGACAATGGACTAACGTAATTTTCCTTATGATTAATGATGAACATCTTTTTATATCCTTATTGCTGATTCATAAACTTTTCTTGTGTGTGAAATATCTGTTTAGGACTAGGCCTTTTAAAAAAAGTGGATTGTGCGAGACTTGCCAAGATGGCCGCATAGGAGCAGCTCAGGATTGCAGCTCCCAGTGAAAGTGCAGAGGGTGA
>PVKP010011036.1:0-62736 GCA_004027715.1 Plecturocebus donacophilus
CCTCCCGTTCCTCTTCCCACCACTCTTCCTCCTCCTCCCGTTCCTCTTCCCACCACTCTTCCTCCTCCTCCCGTTCCTCTTCCCACCACTCTTCTCCTCCTCCTCCTGCTCCTCTTCCCACCACTCTTCCCCCTCTCCTTCTGCTTCTCTCCCATCAGTCTGCCTCCTCTACTCCTCCTGGTTTTCTTCCTGCCATTCTTCCTCCTCCTGTTCCTCTTCCCACCACTTTCTCCCCCTCCTCCTCTCCTTGCTTCTTTTCCTTCCCTTCATTCTCCTCTCCTTCCATCATTGCTGTCATCATCATCATAGCTGTCACTTATCAAGCTCTTCAGTTTATCAGCTTTCCTTGACTTCATTCAGTTCTCATAATGACCCTATTGTTATCCCCATGCTAGAGTTTAAGAAACTAGGGCACAGAGAGGATGAGTTACTTGTGTAAGGTCACACAGCTGGTTAAGTGGTAGAGCCTAATTCAAACTCAGATCTCACTGCCTCAGGAATCTTCGTAAGAAATAAATCTGACCACATACTTCCTGGTTAGAATCCTCCATCAGTCAGCTCCTACCTGCCATGTGAGGATGGTAAGAGCTACTATTACTGAACTGTTCTTCATGCCAGGCCCTGGACTATGTGGTTTATATGCATCATCTCAGCTGGCCATCTCAACAGCCCTAGAAGGCACTTAACCATGAGTAGTAGTAAGCAGTAGAGCCGCATTTTGGACCAAAGGTGTCTCACTTTAACCCTTGTAACTATGACACCTCCCATTGATTCATTGATTCAGCAAATCCAAAGCAATCACCAAATCACGTGGAGTCCCGTTCTTCAGGCACAGTCTCACTCACTCGACAGCCCCGTTTCCCAGTGCTTTCCTCCACCTCCAGCTAGTCCAGGACCAGAGATTGAATGTGACCTGTGGGAGAGAAGCTACAGCTGAGGTGGTAACACATGGTGTTAACTTAGTAGCATCTCAGTGCTGCTTCCCATTCCTGTGTCCTGTCCCTGCTCCTTGATCTTCTCAGACCTCTACCCTCATCATCTTCAGCTCCGCTGTACGTCCATCCTGTTCCAAACAGAAATTGTGTGTCCAGCTGCACGGGGAATATAAAGGTTGTCACCAGCCAAGAACTCTCAGCTTCCTGTTTCCCGTCTACAAACTTACCTGCCTACCCATTCCTCCCTGCTTTCCTCCACTCCCATCCCTCCTGTGCCTCTGCTGTTCACGGTCAGTTCTCTCCTGTCCTGGATGCCATCTCCTTTCACCTTCTCAGGACTGTCTTCGTTCCTTTGTCTCCTTTCTAACATCTTTGCTGGATTCTCCTCTCACATCTATGAATGTATTTGGTTCTCTTTCACCTTAAAATTAAAAGCCCTCTCTTTAGCTTATGATCACCTCTCTTCTCTTCTCCTTCAAATTTCTAGGAAGAGTCATCGCTGTCCGAGCGTCTCCCTGTTTGCCGTCTGTTTCTCAGACTCTCCATCCTGGCTTACAAAGCCACCTTCTCCTGGCAGCGACCTTCTGATTCCAAATCCAGCAGACTCAACCTCTGCCTTCCCTTTAAAGGAGCAGTTTGTCAGCAAACATCCAGTGAGCAGGCACAGTGCTAGGTTCTAGGCCTGATTTTTAAAAATCATGGCCAAAACCCTGGGAAGCATCCTTGATTCCATCATTGCCTTTGCCTTCCTTATTCAGTTTACTCAGTTTCCAGATCTCTGATTCTCCCTTCTGAATCCATCTGGCTTGGATTATTTCAGCAGCTTTCTGTCTGCCGCCCTGCCTCCGTCCAGGGCTCTCTCCAATCCATTCTCTACATCTGTATTCTAAAGAATCCTCCTAAAGTGTCCAGGTGCTTCATTCCCCCGCTTTGGATCCCCATTTCTAGATGCAGTGGTTCTTCTCATACCAGCAGCATCAGTATCACCTGGCAACCTATCAGAGGTACATTTTGGGGGTGGGGGCTCACCTTAGAGCTGCAGTGGTTCTCAAAGTTCCTTTTTAAACCAGCAACATCAGATGCACCTGGCAACTTGTCAGAGGTACATTTTTGGGGGGGAGTGGTGACTCACCTTAGAGCTTCTGAATGAGAAACTCTGGTTGGGCCCAGCAGCCTGTTTTAATAAGCCCTCTGGATGATTCACATAGGTTCAAGTTCAGTAACCAATGGCCTGCAGAATAAAATTCCAACTCTACAGCACAGAACGCCACCATCTGCTCTGGCCTCTTCCAAGCCTTCCCTTGTCCTTGTCCTTGACAGTCTTTTTTTTTTTTTTTTTTGAGACGGAGTCTTGCTCTGTCACCAGGCTGGTGTGCAATGGTGTGATCTTGGCTCACCACAACCTCTGCCTCCCAGGTTCAAGTGATTCCCCTGCCTCAGCATCCCGAGTAGTTGGGACTACAAGCGCGTGCCACCAGCTAATTTTTGCATTTTTAGTAGAGATGGGATTTTGCCATGTTGGTGAGGCTGATCTCGAACTACTGACCTCAGGTGATCTGCCTGCCTCAGCCTCCCAAAGTGCTGCTGGGATTACAGGTGTGAGCACCGTTCCCAGCTCTTGCCACTGTTTTTAGCACCCAGCATGGACTCTCTAGCTACGTTTCCTATTTCACACCTCTATGTTCTACCTGTTGCCCTACCCATGAATGTATGAGATGCTCCTCTTCTTACAAGCCCTGGGAGGGCAGGAACTGCCTTGTTGATCTCTGTAAGCCCATCACCTCCAGCAGCGTTTGAGGCATAGTTGATATACATAAGCAAATAAGCAGACGTGGAAACTGAGGCCCAGACTGCCGCAGTACCTTCTAGGAGAGTCAGGATTCTAACTGCAAACTCCTACCTCTCAGTCAGACTCTTTGCTCTCAACTAGGCTGCCTCCTTTCATTGCCCTGGAAGGTCTTTCTTCTAGGTTTAGACCCTTGCATGCTTTTGCTCTCTTCTCGCCTCTCCAGGGCATCTCTGTCCTCTTAGCCACGTTTGATCTTCTTTATGCAGTTCCAAGATCATTCTCCTTGATAAAGAAATGAGAACCGAACAGTCCCTGGCGCTCTGCCTTTCAGTCGCCTGTTGGCATCACACGGCCCGCCCCTAGCCGACTCTTCTTTTTGTTCATCACTTTCTTCCAAATATAGCTTTCAAAAAGTCTTCTGACCCTCTCCTCAGAGCATGCATCAAAATAAATTCCAAACGGACTAAAAAGTGAGATACAAAAATACAACCAAAGGGAATTTTAAAGTGAGAATAGACATCAAATCCCTGGAGGGAAAGAACTTTCAAGACACAGAAGTGCTAGAAGAAATCAAATTTGATAACATATTAGAACTTCAACTAAGTTAACACACAAAAAGACTCTGCCACACAACTTTGAAAAACATATTTAGAACATATGGCAGGCAAAAGGTTATTATGAGAGTTAACAAGAGTGCCATTAGCATCCCATCAGAGCATAAAAACTGAACAGGTCACACACAAAGGAAGAGAAATAGGAAACAACAGAAATATGTTTAGCCTTCCCAGCAGCCTGAGAAACTCATGTAAAGGAAACAGGCTGTCATTTATCACCTACTATGTTTTCAAATAATGTGTTAAATTATCACACGTGGTGCAGTGACAGGTGTGCCAAAGACTACTGGTTGGAGTACAAATAGGGACCAGCTTTTTGGAAAGGAAACAACTTGGTATTGAGAGCCATCACCCAGAGGAAGGAAAAGTCTGTGCACAAAGATGTTTATCATAGAGCTATTTTATTTTTTTGTAGTGTTATTTACAGTAGCCAAACCCAAATATTACCTAAGGGTTTTCTTTTTATGTGAGTTATGGTCTCACTATGTGATGAAGTATAAAGCAGCTGCACCAGCCAGCACAGCTGCTATCCCCAAACCTCGGTGCAGGCAGGGCCAACAGGTAAAGCACTGGCTCAGTGTTGGGAACTGAAAACGAACCTCTTCTTCTGCCACAATTCACATCTTTGAGTGTCATTTTCCTCTTCTGTAAAATGGGAATCATGAAAGCTTCCCTTCGTAGCTCCCTGTTACTCTGCTGTAAGAACTAGTAGGACAGTGCACATGACAACACTTGACACACAGTGCTCATCTGCAATGACAGTCACCTTCTGAGAAGTGAGAATGAGCACAATAAATATTGCCTGCCCACTGGGCAGAATCCGAGACCACAGAACCAGGAGTGAGTGTCGGTGAGAGCGGCAGGGCCTGGGCCCAAGGGTACAAGTGCCACCTGGTGAGGAGGGTCCTGCCATCTTGTTTCTTGGCCTCCAGGATACAAATGAACATGCATGTTTTGGGCACAGAGAACAACAGCAAAGAGCATGGTGTATTTAGTGAATTAGAAATAGTGTAACTGGGCTGTGGCATGGGCGTGGTGCTGCCCTTTGACCTGAGCGAGGCGTCTGCCCTGGGCCCCACTGTGGCCCTCTTCTGGCCATGGCCTTTGCCATGGAGTGAAGAGGAATATGCAGAGGCAAGAGGGGTGTGCCCACCTCAGGCCCATCTGCCTTGAGAGACCACTACCAGGTAATGGAGACCTCAGAGTTTCTTGCCCTAACAGTGCCAAGTCCACTTCTGTCTTCCTGAGGGCAGAATATAACTCTCTGTGCATACTCTAAGCCCAAGGAGGCTATTTGCAGAGGCTGTGAGCAGAGCTTGGATGTGTGGAGTGAGGAGTCTACACACATGCACAGACTTCTTTTGTTTGAGACAGGGTTTTAGTCTGTTGCCCAGGCTGGAGTGTAGTGGCACGATCTCGGCTCACTGCAGCCTTCACTTCCCTGGGCTCTGGTAATCCTCCTGCCTCAGTCTCCCTAGTAGCTGGGGCTGTAGGCATGCACCACCATGCCAGACTAATATTTCTATTTTTTGTAGAGACAGGGTTTTGCACAAGACTTCTTACGGTGTGGGATGGGACCAGGAGTGGGAGCTGGGCTGGACCACCATGATCCACAGATCTCCAGGGTTAGGATTCCAAATTCAAACCTGTCCTTCTAGGACATTTTCAAGGAAGGATAGAATATATTCTATGGGTTTATTTATTTATTTATTTGAGACAAGGTCTGGCTCTATCACCCAGGCTGGAGTGCAGTGATGCGATCTTAGCTCACTGCAACCTCTGCCTTCTGGGCTCAAGCCATCCTCCCACCTCAATCCTCCCAAGTAGCTGGGAACTACAGGTGCATGCCACCATGGCTGGCTAATTTTTGTATTTTCTGTAGAGATGGGGTTTCACCATGTTGCCCAGGCTGGTCTCAAATTTGTCAGCTCAAGTGATTCCACTGACCTCAGCCTCCCAGAGTGCTAGAATATATTTTATTTAACATCTTGATAGTTTGACCCATAACTTTCAAATATTTAGAATTAAATTTTAGATGTGATATGTATATAATACATCCATTTGTAATTTTGTCCTTGGCCCAACAATGTTAGGGGTGGACCTACATGGATATGGTGGCAATGTCTGGAGATGAGGCTGGGTGAGAAGGGGACAGATGGTGAAGGGTCTTGAAAGCCAAAGTCTCATTAAGGAGCCTAGACCTTATCCTGAGGACTAATAATAAAAGAAGCTAACAAGAGCTGACTTAGTGCCAAACATATTATATGCATGACTTTAAACTATCATAACACAAAAACACTAGAAAGTAGGAGCTAGTATTATTGCCCTTATTTTATGGGAGAGGATAATGAGACTTTGAAGGGTAAAGAACTTGCTTAGGGGCACAGAGTTAGAGTAGTTGGAGCGCAAAGCATGAAGGTTCACAGTCAGACCCACATTCTTAATTGCCAACACAAGCTGTTGGGGTGAGCAGTGGAAAGCCACTGAAAATTTTAAGCCTGAGCGTTTCAAGATCAGATTTGTGCAGGGATGTGAACGAACTGAAGGGAAAGCAAGAGGCAGTCAGAGCTGATGGCCGTTAGAGTGACCCCAAGAGAGTTGGTGGCCTGTCCTCAGGCGGTAGCAGCAGGGAGCGTAAGCAGTGGACACATCTGCCCTGTTCTTGCTGTGAAAACCTGCCCTGGTTAATCTCTACTCCCAGACCTGGGAACGCACCAGGAAACATTCTTGCAGGAGCCTGGCGGGAAAAGTGCTTTCTTCCCAGATGTTTTCCCCATTGCTCCTGGATGTTCTTGACAAGAGCAGAACAGGTTGCATCAGCAGGAGTCTGGCAGCTCCACACAGAGGAGCTGGGTCCAGACTTGACTGGGGCAGGGACATTCCTGAAGGAGGAGGGATATGGCAAGGAATGCAGCCCACAGCTGGCCTTGAGGAGAGGCTGGACCATGCCAGGCCAGCAGCACTGGCTGGCTTTATAGGTCTCTATTGTGTCATGTGAACTGGGGAAATGAGATGTGAGAAGCCTTGGGCCGGATTTGAACACCTGCAGGCACAGGCTTTGTGGAATAGGACTGTGTGCTGGCAGCAGGCCTGGCAGTGTCTCCAGCGGCAGGCAGACCTCCCTGCGAGGAGCCAGAGGGAGAGGCTGGCTCTGTCATTCAAATGCATGCACGTGCGCAGGTGTGGTTGTGTCCTGGCCTCTCCAGTGGCTGACGTTGCTGACCACACCCTTTGCTTCACTCGCCTGGCCTCTGTGACACTCACTATAATCATAATAAGATTTATTGAGCTTGCTATATCCCAGACCCCCTGCCAGATGCTATAAAATGCACAGCGTCTCATCTGATCCTTACAGCTATGTGGGAAGTAGGTCTTGTCAGCCCTATTGTATGCACAAGGAACTTGAGGCTTAAAGAGAGGACATAATATGCCCTGGGTCACAGAATGTAGAACTGGGATTGAGCCTGTTTTTCACATTCCCAAAGCCTCTGCAGTGGTGCACAGATGTTATGTGTATGTGCCTGTGTGCATTTTTCTGAGAAGAGTTACAGCTTTTTTTAGGAGACAGGCTGAGGTTTTGTTGGTATTTCATGTTTTCATGGCTGAGGAAACACAGAAATGCCCAAACCATATCTGTTTCTTCTTTCCATGAAATCTCTGGGGAAACTACACCGGGACGGTGGCGCATGAGAAGGAAGAAAAGAAATACTGGCCTGTCCATGTGTCGGGCTCCCAGTGCTCCAGTGCAGGGCTCCCTGTGACTTGCGACCTGAAACAGGACTCCTTCCACCCAGGGTCCCACATGACTTTCCGCTGCTGGCTGAATTAGAACCTAGGGCAGTAAGACCTCAGCACAGTGAGCCACAAAGGGCAAAGGCAGAGGGGGTCTGCTCCAGGGAGGAGGCCCCGCCCAGCTCACCCGCTGCCACACAGAGGCAGCAAGTCAGGACGGCCTGCCCTTGTGGGAGAGAATTTTCACCTCACACCAGTAATCCTGACACACTCAGTGTCCTCAGATCTAGCAGTCACATCAGGCATTTCTCCTCCCAGGAAAGTAAAGGTGAGAAGAGAGGCAGTAGCTTTCCTCTCCCCACTGAAGCTCCCATCAGATCGCCAAGGGGGTTGAGTTAATAAGCGAATTTCCTACGGTTTCAGATGGTGATTAAATTCGGAACTTTGAGTGTATGGAACACACCAAGAGGGATTGTTTCAGAGAGGGCATCTCACGTGCAAAGAACCAGGTTGTGAAGTCAAATCTAGCTCAGAGTCTCACCAGCTGTGTGTGTGCCCTGGCAAGTCCCCTCACCTCTCTGGCCTCAGTCCCCTGTGAAGAATGGGACGTGGGCACCAAAGAGACCCTACGAACTCCCTTAGAGGGTGGAAGGGAGGTCTCCTTTGTCTCTGACACCCCATCCCCTCAGCCTTCCAGAGGTGGGAACTGCAGCACTGATATAAATGCTGTGGTGGAACGAATGCAGTTTTGGAGTCGGGACACTCAGGTTTGAATCCACTTGCAGCCACTTGCTAGTTGTTTGACCTTGAACATGTCATTTCATCCTGAGACCTGTACCTGTGAAGCGGGTCAAAGTTAAAGAGATACTAATAAAGTAATGCTTGTGAAAACCAGCCTGGAGCCTCCTCACACATGTCCCCAGCTGTGCCCAATCCTGTTTCTCCCTGCTCCTCCCGAGCAGCCCCTGTGCTTTCTCCCTCCTCTTTAGGTGTGTGCGGGGCAGGCGCGGGCAGGAGCTCCAGGTGGGAAGCTGTTGAGGCCTGCTGGGCCTAGAGAAGGGACAGGGGCTGTGTTGTGCTTGGCGCAGGCTGGCACCTGCTGCTCCTGTCAATCCACGCCTGGCCCACCAAGAGGGGCTTCCCTCCAGTTATGCCTCAGGCTTGGCCATTTCTCCACCTGCCCTTCCCTACTGTGCCACAGCATCCCTCCTGTACCTCCCTTATGCACACCCCCTCCTGGAGGCGGAGCAGGAAGAACTGGGGTCGGCTTGCTCAGCCTGACTGGAGCTGAAACAGAAGTTTGCCACAGGGCCCATCTTTTGAACTGACCTTTGGAGGACAAACAGTTTGCCAGAGGAAGAGATGTTGCCACAGAGGTGGGAGACAGGAGGAGGGAGTGGCTGGAATAAACAGTCCACCAGAGGCGCAGCAGCAGAAGAGGCTGAAGAGCTGCTGGTCACAGCCTTGGGTGGAGGTCATGTCTGCTTTAGTATAACCATCACTGATGCCTCTTTGCTGCCTGTGCTGGGCCAGGCCCTGGACTACAGAGGTGGATCAGATGTGAGCCCCTGCCCTGTGGGGCTCGTGTACACTTAGCCTGAAATGGCTCATTTAATTCTCACAATAGTTTGTAAGCTAAATACTCATGGTATCTCTGGTTTATCCATAAGGAAATGGTACATTCCTTGCCCAGGATCTGCACATGGTGAGTGAGCAGAGCTGAAGTTAAATCCTAGGACTAAGGATCTGAATCCATATTTTACCACCTCTTGAAGGTTAGAGGTCAGTTCTGCCTTGGGGTGGAGGGAGTCAGGAAAGACATGAAGGAGAAGTAGCTGCTGAGTCAGAAAATGGATGGGTCATGTGGATAGAGGTGGGAAGGACGTTAGAGACAAGGAGCAGCATCAGCAAAAGTGTGGGGCCTGAATTAACAAGTGGGGCTTCAGATGGGCTGAGACTGAAATGAGGGACAGATGGGTTACTGGCTAAAAGGCTCAGCTCTTCTCTAGGCAGTGGTGATGTGATCTGATTTGTACATGGAAAGATCATTCTGGAAGAGAGTAGAAAGTGGTTTGGGAGGCCAGGTGCAGTGACTCACGCCTGTAATCCCAGCACTTTGGGAGGCCAAGGCAAGTGGATCACCTGAGGTCAGGAGTTTGAGACCAGCCTGGCCAACATGGTGAAACTCCATCTCTACTAAAAAATACAAGAATTAGCTGAGCGTGGTGGCAGCCACCTGTAATCCAAGCTACTCTGGAGGCTGAGGCAGGAGAATTGCTTGAACCCGGGAGGCGGAGGTTGTGGTGATCTGAGCTTGTGCCACACTGCACTCCAGCCTGGGCAACAGAACAAAAGTCTGTCTCAAAAACAAAAAGAAAAAAGTGATTTGGGAGGCAGAGGCAGCCCATCATAGGCACTCATTAATGCTCACTGAATAAGTGAACAGAATTTAACAATTATATATTGCGTACCATTTATATTTCAGTACTGGGCTTTGGGGTGTTCAGCAGTGAAAAAGACATATTACTGTAAATGGCCAGTCATTAGGACAGTCCAGATGAAGAGTTAGAAGACCTGCCCTGGAAGTGGTAGCAGTGGGCTTGGGATCAAGGGGCGGATCTGTTGGGTTCTAAGCAGATAGACTCAAAAGAACTAGATGACCAGCAGCACAAGATAAGATAGGCTGGAGAGGCGGACGAGAATCTCAAGTCAGTTCCCAGGTTGCTGGTTTGGAAGATTGGATGGACAGTAGAGGATAGGGAACAAGGAGAAGGGAGATACCTGGGGAAACTAGAAACAACTTAGACATCCAACAGGGTTAGTTACTAGTTACATGCATTATGGTACATCCGTAAGACAAAATTTCTTTTTTTTTTTTTTTTTTTTTTTTTTTTTTTGAGACAGGGCTTTTCTCTTTCACCCAGGCTAGAGGGCAGTGGCTCGATCACAGCTCACTGCAGCCTAGAATTCCTCAGCTCAAGCTATTCTTCCACCTCAGCCTTCCGAGAGGCTGGGACCACAGCCACATGCCCAGCTAATTATTCTATTTCTTGTAAAGATACTGTCTCACTATGTTGCCGAAGCTGGTATTGAATTCCTGGCTCAAGCAATCCTCCTACCTCAGACTCCCAAAGTGCTGGGATTACAGGCATGAGCCATCCACCACACCTGGCCCAAAATTCTTAGAAGATACCATTTTGATAACTATGACATTCTTTTACGTAAATGTATCATTTAGCAAAACTTCTGTTGTAAACTTTTGGATTGTTTTCTGTTTTGTTTTTTTTTTTTTTCACTTTTTGTAAGTAATACTATAATAAAGAGCTTTTTATAAAGGTCTTCATTTGATTATTTTTAGAAAAAAATTTTTTAGGTCATAAGATATAAACAGCTTTGAGGCCTTTGACACATAGATTGCTTTTTAGAAAGGCTATGCCAGATTTACTCCTAAAGCAGTGGAGGAGAATTTTACAAGCACTAAGATATAGATACAGAAATACACACATACACAGATTTTAGTGGGGAAAAAAAAACTTGTTATTTTAATGTGCATCTATTTGTCATTAGTTAAATTTTTCCATGCTTAGTAACCTTTTGTTTATGTCCTTCACTCATTTTTATGGAGCCTTATTGATTCTTCATGAATTTTTTAAATATGGATTTCTTACTATTTGTGACAAAATTTTTACCAGTTTTTTGTTTCCCCCTCTATCTTGCATGTGTGTGTGTGTGTGTGTGTGTGTGTGTGTGTGTGTGTGTGTGTTTTTTTTTTTTTTTTTAAAACAGAGTCTCACTCTGTCATCCAGGCTGGAGTGTGCAGTGGTGTGATGACTCACAGCAGCTTCTGCCTCCTGGGCTCCAGTGGTCCTCCCACCTCAGCCTCCGATGGTGTGGGACTGCAGGCACATGCCACCATGCCCTGCTCATTTTTGTATTTTTATAAAGACAGGGCTTTTCCATGTTGCCTAGGCTGTTCTTGAACTCCTAGGCTCAAGCAGTGCACCTGCCTCAGCCTCCCAAAGAGCTAGGATTACAGACATGAGCCACCATACCCAGCCTAAAGTTTCCTTTTTTCCTTTTTAAACATTTATTTTGTATACAGTGTGAAGAGAGAAAGTAAGTGGATCTTCTTCCCAAATTGAAAATTTTCAAATCTCATGTGTTCCCACTTGAAGGTGAAGCTGCTTTTACCGTAACCTGCACTTTTGTTGACCTGCCTCTGGGCGATCCTGTTGCACTGCTCTTGGTTTTGATTCATATATATATATCACTGTTGTAAAAGTGCAAACCCATAATATACTATAACACCTAACTTTTAATTTGAGGGTGTTATGTTTCGCTGATAAATCTTTTGGATGGGTTTTTAGAATCCATTTGATAAATCTCAAAACATCCAACTGAGATTTTTTCTTAGAATTATGTTAAACCTGCACATAAATCTGGGAGGAGTTGGCATGGAGCCTTCCCACCCAGGAATATGATTTTGTCCCTCTTATTTTATAAGTCATCTTTTTATATTAGTAAAGGATTATAGTTTTCCTTCTGTAGTTCTCATATCTCTTAAATTTATTGCTCAGTAGTTGACTTTTGTGTTAACGATTGCAAATAAGATCTTTTTATTATATCTGATGACTGTTTCCTATTGCTACACTAAATTATTTTATCCATTCTAAGTTTAGTTGATTCTTTTAGGTTGTTTATTGTTTGTTTTTTTGAGACAGATTCTTGCTCTGTCACCCAGGCTGGAGTGCAATGGCACCATCTTGGCTCACTGCAACCTCCATCTCCTGGGTTCAAGCAATTCCCCTGTCTCAGCCTCCCAAATAGCTGAGATTACAAGTGCCCATCACCACAACTGGCTAATTTTTTGTATTTTTGGTAAAGATGGAGTTTCACCATGTTGGCCAGGCTGGTCTTGAACTCCTGACCTCAGATAATCCACCCGCCTTGGTCTCCCAAAGTGCTGGGATTACAGATGTGAGCCACCATGCCCAGCCAATTCTTTTAGGTTTTCTACACAAATAATAGTTTGGTTTGTTGATGCCTCCAGTCTGCAGGGTTGGTTTGTGACTTTTCTAGCAGTGTTCAGGAGCCCAGTTACAAGGGTAGAAAAAGGGGGTAAATGGATTGATCCCAAGCTCAGGGTTTCCCTAGACTAGGACAATAGAAGGACAAGGGGCAGAGTACTGGAGCAGCTCACAAGAGAGTAGCTAACGTGATGTACTTCAGGGTCTAAACAAGGAGAGGTTCACGTACTGAACAGTGAATCAGGGCTGGGGAGCTAAAGGCCTCCATGTCATGGAGAGGGAAGAAGAGAGAGACTTGGAAGGAGGGGAAGTTGAGCCCCGGAATGGACACTGGGATGTCGAGTTTCAGTGGTGACACCTTTCTAGTACAGTGCAGAGATCCTCAGATGAGAATGATGCCGTTTTACCATTAAAGAAACGAGGCTTGGGGAGCTTGTCACCCAGTCACCCTTCTCTAGTCAGTGGCAGTGTTGGTCTGCCCTACTCTACTTGTTCACACTCTGTCTCTTATTTTTCAGGTTCACTCTAGAGGAGTTGATGGAGAGAGGCAGGAGAGATAGCAGCAAGGGAAGTGGGGGCACAGGAGGGCAGACAGGAGACAGGGCAGCCCCTCAGCTGCTGCAGATAGGGAGGCAGGGCAGCTGCACTGCTGGGTCTTCTCATTGGCCCAGGAGCCCCCTCAGGCCATCGCAGCACACCCCACAGCATCCCATTCCCTGTGCCTGCCCCACGACTCCCTTCATATCCTCCTCCATTACATGCTGGAGCCCCACCACATGCCCTCTTCACCATCATTGCCCTCGTCCCTGTCACACACCTCATGTCCCCCAGCACAGATGGGCTTCCTACACCACAGGCCCTGGGTTCCCCCTTATACGCCTCGTGCTCCCACCTCATCGTCCCTGCTTGGGGTCCCTGCCACTCCCCTAGGCTCATTCCTAGCTGTGTGCCTCCTTCAGGTCCTATTTTGCTGTGTCCACAGAGTGCATCGGATGGCTTCTGGAAATCTGTGGCCACTCGAGTGCCCAAGGAGCCCCCTGAGATTCGAATCCTCAACCCATATTTCATCCAGGAGGCCGCCTTCACCCTCATTGGCCTGCCCTTCAACAATGGCCTCATGGGCCGGGGGGTGAGATATCTGGGCCCCGGGAGAGGGAGGAGGCGAGCTGGGTCTGAAGTGCCTTGGAAAGAAGGATGGGTGGTGGGTGGGGCAGTGCTCCTGCAAAATAGCTTTCTGGGGAAGAAGGCTCAGTCCTTGGGCATGGAGGCTAGCTCTGGGGCCTTGACGGAAGTCTCAGCCGTCCCAGCTCTCCAGCTGAACTCTGCACACCTTCTCTTCCCCGCCGTCTTCCAGAACATCCCTACCCTTGGCAGTGTGGCGGTGACCATGGCACTACATGGCTGTGACGAGGTGGCAGTCGCGGGATTTGGCTATGACATGAGCACACCCAACGCGCCCCTGCACTACTATGAGAGCGTGCGCATGGCTGCCATCAAAGAGGTTCGGGGCTGGGTGTGGGGCAGTCCCTCCATGGGGATGAGGGGAGGCACATAAATGAATGGTAAAGGGAGGAGCCAGTGGCAGGTCTGGCTGCCCAGAACTCCCCAGAAGGTCCTGACGCCAAGCATCAGGACCTTCTGTGCCCTCTCCACAGCCTCCCACTGAACCCCGGGCCTTCTCCCTGAACTCTCCTTCCAAGGGACCCTCCTTGCCCTGGTCCTGCACCTTCCTCCCCCTCGCTGCGTTCCCCAGCCAGGAACACTAGCACCAGCTCAGCCATCCTCTCTACCACAACTCCTGCCTTCCTCCAGAGGATTCCCTTGCCCCTCAAAAGCCCACACCTAAACATTGCCTCTGGGTCTCAGGACATCCCCATATCTCTTCCACCCTTCCACACAGCTAAGCGCTGAAGCTCTTCATACCCAGAACTGCTTCCCAAGCACCTGTATGTAGGGTACATTAAAGGTCTCCAGCCTGTTAGCCAGCCTCTCCTGACATTTCTCCCTCCATAGCCAACATCCTTTGTGGAAAGTTTGAACCCCTCTTCCCACACTTCCACTTTGACCACCAGCCTTTCACTGATCCCAGCCTGAATCCTCGAAATCGGGCCAGTGCTTGGACAGCCTCTCTGCTGCTACATCTGGGTGATGGGAGGTTGTTGGAGGGAACCTCCCATCTGTGCAGATTCCTATTTCTTTGGTCTGGGGGCTCTAGTCTCAGCCCTCATTCCTGCTTATCAGTCTTCTTACCTGTCCTTCTCCATCATCCCCTTCCACTGTTCCAGAGCTTTCCGTGCTCCAAAAGCTCCTTCCTCCTCCAGTGAAGACACTGAAGCCACAGAGGGGACCCGGCCTGTCAGGCTGTGCCGGGTTGCCCCTCCGCACTGCACTCCTACTTGGCCCCTCGCCCCTTGCAGCTGGGCTCCCCTCACACCTGAGCCAGCTCCCACCAAGGTCACCACCTCAAGGTGACCTAATCCAATGGACATACAATGTCATCTTTTCTGATCTCTCAGAAACAGTTTTTGTGTTAGCCACTCTTTCCTCTTGGAACTTCTCAGTCAGTAATTTCTAGTGTTCCTCTTATTTCACTCCATTCTCTCACATTCTCCTTCTCAGCATTGTCGATTCTGATCTACGCCTTAAAATTCATCATGGCAGGACAGGCACGGTGGCTCACGCCTGTAATCCCAGAACTTTGGGAGGCTGAGGCAGGCAGATCACCTGAGGTCAGGAGTTCAAGACCAGCCGACCAACATGGAGAAACCCTGTCTCCACTAAAAATACAAAATTAGCCGGGCATGGTGGAGCATGCCTGTAATCCTAGCCACTCAGGAGGCTGAGGCAGGAGAATCGCTTGAACCCAGGAGGTGGAGGTTGCAGTGAGCCAAGATGGCACCATTGCACTCCAGCCTGGGCAACAGGAGTGGAAGTCCGTCTCAAAAAAGAAAAAAAATTCATCATGGCTGGAAGTGGTGGCTCATACCTATAATCCCAGCACTTTGGGAGGCCAGCGCGGGAGTATTACTTGAGCCCAGGTGTTCGAGAGCAGCCTGGGCAACATGGTGAAACCTAGTCTCTATTAAAAATAGGAAAGATTGGCTGGGTGTGGTGGCTCACGCTGGTAATCCCAGCACCTAGGGAGGCCAAGGTAGGCAGCTCATCCAAGGTCAGGAGTTCGAAACCAGTCTGGCCAACATGTGGAAACCCTGTCTCTACTCAAAATACAAATAGTAGCCGGGCACAGTGGCTCACGCCTGTAATCTCAGCACTTTGGGAGGCCAAGTTGGGCATATCACACGGTAAGGAGTTCGAGGTCAGCCTGGTCAATATACTGAAACCACATCTCTACTAAAAAACAAAATTAGCCAGGTATGGTGGCACGCACCTGTAATCTCAGCTACTCAGGAGGCTGAGGCAAGAGAATCGCTTGAACCCAGGAGGCAGAGGTTGTGGTGAGCCGAGATCGAGCCACTGCACTCCAGCCTGAGCAACAGACCGAGACTCTGTCTCAAAAAAAAAAAAATTAAGCCGGGCATGGTGGTGGGCGCCTGAAATCCCAGCTACTCAGGAGGCTGAGGCAGGAGAATTGCTTGAACCCAGGAGGCAGAGGTTGCAGTGAGTCAAGATCACACCACTGCACTCCAGCCTGGGCAACAGAATGAGACTCCATCTCAAAAAAATAAAATAAAATAAAATAAAAATAGGAAAAATTATCTGGGTGTGCTGCTTGTGCGCTTGTAGTCCCCACTACTCGGGAGGCTAAAGTGGGTGGATCGCTTGAGCCCAGGAAGTTGAGGCTGCGGTGAGCCATAATTGTGTCACCGCACTCCAGTCTGGGTAACAGTAAGACTGGGCGTGGTGGCACATGCCTGTAATCCTAGCCACAAAAAAAAAGCACTAGCCAAGGCTCCATCTCAGATAACCTTCTCTTCTCATTCTGCATATTCTCTGGGAGATTTACATCCCTGTCCATGACTTCAGTTACCATCTATATTGTATCAGACTTTTTTGGTTCTTAGTCCTTCAGACTGCTATAACAGAATGCCATAGTCTGGGTGGCTTTTAAACAATAGAAATTCGTTTCCCACAGTCCTGGAGGCTGGGAAGTGCAAGATCGAGTGCAGGAAGATTCAGTATCTGGTCAGAACCCACCAGAGAGGTAGTTCATACACAGCTGTCTTCTCACTTTCCTCACATGATGGAAGAGGCAAGGCAGCTCTCCTGAGTCTCTTCTTTTTGAGACAGAGTTTCACTCTGTTGCCCAAGCTGGAGTGCAGTGGTGTGATCATAGCTCACTGCTGCCACATACCCCTGGACTCAAGTGATCTTCCCACCTCAGCCTCCCTGGTAGTAGCAGACTGGCTAATTTATTTTATTTTTTGTAGAGATGAGGTATTGCTATGTTGCCCAAGCTGGTCTTGAACTTCCGGCCTCAAGTTATCCTCCTGTCTTGGCCTCTCAAAGTCCTGGGATTACAGGCATGAGTCACCACGCCTGGCCCTGAGTCTCTCATAAGAGCACGAATCCCATTCATGAGAGCTCTGCCCTCATTACCCGATCACCTCCCGAAGACTCCCACCTCCGAATTCCATTACACTGGGGGTTAGGTTTCAATATATGAATTTGTGGGGAGGACATAAACATTCAGTCAACAGCAGGTTTCTTCCAGCCATCTCAAGTGATTGGGAGTTATATCAAGGATATGCAAGGGACTTGGAAATCTCAGAGGAAGCCAGAAACAGCCTTCCAGCTGGGCCTCCTGTTGTCTGGGATAGGGTTCGGGAGTGAGACGCTCATTCTGGGTCTAGGACAGTTCTAGAACTGCCCACCATCCCCGTGGCCCCGAGAGTCTTCCATCCCTGCCTCTTTTCATGGGCCTTCTGGCCGCTTTGTCCCCAGCCAGCACCCACTCGATTGCTCTCAGCTTTTATCAGCCTCCTGGCTTCTGTTTACTTATATCTTTGGTCTTTTATAAATTCCTTTTATGTAAACTTTATGTAAAGTTTTATGCAGAGGGTGCGAGCCATAGACATGGGCGATGGGCAGATTCTAATGGGCTATGCCATAGAAGGGGTTTGGACTTTATTTAGAAGACAGTGGGGAGCTGTGGGTGAGTTTGAGGCCTTACATTAGCATGTAGTGGGTCACTGTGGCCGCAGAATGAAGGAGAGGGGGCGAAGCAGGAACAGAACCTAGTTGGGAGTTGTTGCACTCTGGGCTAGAGATGGTGACTCCTGAACCAGATCTTTGGTTGAGACGATGAGGACAGAGGTGATGAGGGAGGTGATGGTCCAGATCTTTGGCTAAGGCGATGAGACGGAGGCAGGAAATCCAGGCTGGAAGTATATGGCGATGAGACAGAGGCAGGAAACAGGCTTTTAACTCAGTAGGGCCTGGGGACTGCCTTGGTGCAGGATGACGTAGGACACTGCCTTCCCTGCAGCCCTCTCTGATGGAGTTTGTTCCTTTGCTTCCACCTGCCATGTCTCCATTTTCAGGCCATTGTCCCTCCACTACCTGCAAAACCTCACTGGCTCTGAGGCTCCCAGCGTCTGCTGCACCACACTCCATGCAAAGAGTGTAGCTTCTTGGCCAGGCACCATAGCTCATGCCTGTAACCCAGCACTTTGAGAAGCCGAGGCAGGTGGATCACCTGAGGTCAGGAGTTTCAAACCAGTCCTGCCAACATGGTGAAACCCCATCTCTACTAAAAAATGCAAAAATTAGCTGGGCGTGGTGGTGCGTGCCTGTAATCCCAGCTACTTGGGAGGCTGAGGCAGAAGAATTGCTTGAACCCGGGAGGTAGAGGCTACAGGGAGCTGAGATTCCACCACTGTACTCCAGCCTGGGTGACAGAACAAGACTCTGTCTCAAAAAAAAAGAGTGTAGCTTCTCAAATCGAAAAAGATAACTTGGGGACATCAGTACTGGGCCTGACTCTAGACCTTCATTTCCTTATCAGTGAAAGGGATAATAACAGCACCTGCTCCTGGGGTTTGGAAAGGACCAGATGTGATAATGTGTAAAAAAAGGCCTGGCACATAGTAAGCAGTCAGAAATCTTAGCCATTCTGATTACAGTTTTACCCCTACTTACCACTGTTACTTACCAACCCCTAGATGAGGATTCACTGAGAAAGTTGGTGCCTGGGTTTGGAATCCCTCTGTTACCTGGGGTGTCTCATGTGGACCATTCAGCACCTTGGCTTCCCCTCGCTTCAACTGCACTTGCCTTGATCAGCGCACTCTGCAGGCCCAGCGATGTGGAGACACATGGACCGAGGGCTGAATGCCTGGGATATGTAAGGGATGTCAAGGGAAGTCATAAAGGAGACGGAGGAATCAGGGAGGTGCCACATCATGGACGCCGAAGAAGCAGCGTTCCGGAAGAGTACCCGCAGTGTGGTTCTGCTGGGAAACCCAGTAAGATGAGTGCTGAGAGGTGGCCGTTGGATTTAGCTGTTAGGAGTTACTGCTGACTGTGGTGAGAACAGTTTCAAAGCAGTGATGGAGTAGAAGCCAGACTGCAGTAGTGAACAGTGATTAGAAGGCACCCTAGAGACCACAGATGCTCGTGGCAAGGCATCTCTCAGGACGCTTGGAGGAGAAAGGAGGAGAGAGAGTGGGTAGCGGCTAGAGGATGGCGTGGCTTCATACAGGAATCTGTCACACAGCAGAGAAGTCCAGGCTGGAAGTATAGATATGTGAGTTGTGAGCACAGCTCTTCTTCAGATATAAGGATGAGATTTCCCAGAGAGAGCACAGAGAGTGAGAAGTGCATCTTGTCCTGGCAGGACCCTTGAACACCAATACTAAATGTGGGGTGAGGAAAGAGGAGCCAAAGAAAAAGAGCTTCTGAGAGCGTGGACTGTGACACTGGATGGGCATCCATACTCAGAATCAAGGGTCCTGGTAAGGCTGCAGACCATGATCCTGATTCCAGGTGACCAGAATCCTGCACCAGCTACGGCCAGTTCAGGGCTCTCGTGAACTCAGAAGTTGTCTGCATACACAGCAGAATTAGGAAAAGAGCACCAGAGAGGTGGCATTGCCTGATCCAAGAGAGCTACACCCCAGGGCGGGCTTTCTTGTTTGCTTTTTATGATGGAAATTAGCAAGTACAGAGGATATCATGAACTCCCACGTTCCTGCCCCCACGTTCCACAGGCATCAACATGCAGCCAACATTGTTCCATCTCTTTGTCTCATGCTCCCACTCCACTGATTCAAACAAGTCTTAGATATGATATACCCTTCCAGCCATAAATACTTCATTCATCCCAGGCACAGTGGCTCATGCCTGTAATCCCAGCACTTTAGGAGGCCAAGGCAGGCGGATTACTTGAGGTCAGGAGTTCGAGACCAGCCTGGCCAACATGGTAAAACCCCATCTCTACTAAAAATACAAAAAATTAGCCAAGCATGGTGGCAGGTGCCTGTAATCCCAGCTACTTGGGAGGCTGAGCCAGGAGAATCGCTTGAACCCAGGTGGCACAGGTTGCAGTGAGCCAGTACTGCACCACTGTACTCCAGCCTGGGCGACAAGAGTGAAAATCCGTCTCAAAAAAAAAAAAAAGATAAAGACTTTTAAAAAAATTATCACACCTAAAAACATTAACTGTAATTCCTTAATATCAAATATCCAATCCTCTGCTGACCTTTTAACCCTCAGTGACTCCCAGGGGGTACTGCTGACCCTGACCTGTCAAATTGATTACTACTTCTCCAAAGGAGTGATGAGAATGAGGGATAAGAAAGAGGCTAACGAGTTTCCACGTCTACTCACATCCTGGCCCTGTCATTCCTCCAAGCCTCTGTTTTCTCATCTATAAAACCTAATTTCATTCAACAAATACTGAAGCACCTACTCTCTGCCTAATAGCCCCTACTCTCAAAGAGAGACAGTGAGGCAGATGCTTACACCTTCAAAGAACAGGGATGAGTTGTCCAGGGGTCCGCAATGGGGAGGGGCAAGTGCAGACGGCAGAGTAGAATGACAGGAGCCTTGAAGGGGCTGGAGAGCTTTAGGGAGTCTGGAGGGACAACGGGGTGTGAGGAACATCCTTCCTGCCTTCAGAGGCTGCAGAGTGTGGAATGTGAGGGAAGAAACAGGCACCACTTTGAGAGGGAGTCAGGACACTGTCCTTCAGGGCGGCTGGGTTTGTCGTTGGCACGGAGGTCGGAGGTCGAAGGGAATGCTCAGAGAAGAGGAATGTCAGAGTGTGGCTGATGACCACCTGAGTTTCAGATGTGAAAGATATGGAAGGTGGAGAGGGTTGACTGGACCAGAATAAGGGCTAGACAGAGCTATAAGTTCTTTTCTAAAAATTCATTTATTCATTATTTTTCAGAAGATGGGGTCTGGATACGTTGCCCAGGTGGACTAAGTTCAAGTGATCCTCCCGCCTCAGCCTCCCAAGTAGCTGGGACTACAGGCACAGGCCACTGCACCCAGCTCACTTCTCAGCACCGGTAAATAGTGACTGTGAACAGTTACGGTGGGCTGGGCGCAGTGGCTCATGCCTGTAATCCCAGCACTTTGGAAGGCTGAAGCGGGTGGATCACCTGAGGTCAGGAGTTAGAGACCAGCCTGGCCAACATGGTGAAACCTTGTCTCTTACTAAAAGTAAAAAAGTTGCCGGGCGTGGTGGTGCATGCCTGTAATCCCAGCTACTTGGGAGGCTGAGGTTGCAGTGAGCTGAGACCACGCCATGCACTCCAGCCTGGGCACCAAGAGGGAAACTCTGTCTCAGAAAAAAAAAAAAAAGTCAGTTATGGTGAAGCTCATTGCTGACAAACGCAACAGAGAGGCCACTTGGGGACAAACTCTGATAAGGCTGTTGTCATTCATCCCTTCATTCAATCAAGCCTTTTTTATCAAAGTTTTCTGTTTAGAGTCCTGGGGTTAGTAAAGGACCCCATCCTGGGTACAGTCTTCCCCAGAAGCCTCTTCTAGTAATTTTCAAATACAGGACATCATTATTAGCTATAGTCAAATGTGCTCAACAGAAAAAATTGGTAAGTAGGTGAGGTTAGCTTGACTTAATTATTCCACAATGTATACATCTATCAGAACATCACATTCTACACCAAAAATATCTACAATCATTATTTCGATTAAAAAATTAAGTTTCTAAAAAAGATAGCCATTTCTCCGCAGGCCCCATGGCTCCTGTGATCTGGGAGGCAGGGTTTCATCTGCTGCCCCCAGGCCTGGAGAGTAGATTGCATCAGGCCAGGGAGTGACTCAGCCAGCTATTGCTTTTGGACTTCAGTGACTCACATTGCCTGCCTGCAGGGTATCTATAACTTGGTGCTTCCTGACAAGAAGTAGCTTGAAGTCTGTGGGAACAAGGTCCTTCCGCTCATGCTGAGGAGGGAGGTTGAGAAGCTTAACGGTTTTCCTGGGATGAAGAAAGGGCTATGAAGGTTCTTTTCTCCACTTCATGGGAAGGGAGGAGGATGAGTTGTAGCACTCCTAGAGCAGGGTCATTACCTTGTAGACACAACTGATTCCCAGTATCTGACTTCAGATTTCCATAGTCACAGAGTATTGGAGAGCCGTGACTGGAAAAGGGCACCAAGACCCAGAAAGGGCACTAAACAAAGATTTCAGCAAAGGCCCAACTGATCACTTCATCTCTTTCCTTCCAGTCCTGGACGCACAATATCCAGCGAGAGAAAGAGTTTCTGCGGAAGCTGGTGAAAGCTCGTGTCATCACTGATCTAAGCAGTGGCATCTGAGTGGGCCCAGCACGTGGCCATAGAGGCCCAAGCACCACCAGGAGCAAGTAGCAGCCAGCGCCACCTAAACAGGAGTCTTCAGACCCAGAGAAGGACAGTGCCAAGGGCCCCAGGGGCAGCGAGGCCTTGGTGGAGCGGCCAGAGCTATGCCTGCTCAGCAGCCAGCCTCAGAGACCAGTATGCAGCCTCAGTCAGCCTGGGTTCTTGACGCCAGAGGGCCAGCAGGCTACTGGCTGTGCCCAGCAGGCCTAGCATGCAGGCGGTGGGACACTGGGCAGCAAGGCTGCTGCCGGAATCACTTCTCCAATCAGTGTTTGGTGTATTATCATTTTGTGAATTTGGGAAAGGGGGAGGGTGGGGATAATTTATTTTTAAATAAGGTTGGAGATATCGAGTTGAGTCCACTTGCCATGCAGGAAGAGGCCCACTAGAGGGCCCATCAGGCAGTGGTACCAGTGAGCTCCCTGTGGGGCAGGAGTGCCATGACCAGCCTATACCCTCCTCTGGGGCTGCAGGGTGGTGGGCAGGATCTCAAACCACCCCCCTCCAGCTCATGACACTGGCCTTTCTTGGGGAGAAGACGGGGTATTCCCACTCACCAGCCCTAGCTGTCCCATAGGGAAACCCTGGAGCCATCCCTTCGGAGCCAACAAGACCACCCCAGGGCTACAGCAGAAAGAGCTTTAAAGCTCAGGAAGGTGACGCCCGGCTCGGCCTGCTGGGAAGAGCTCCCCTCCACCGCTGCAGCTGACCCATAGAACTGCCCCAGGCCTGGACTCACCAAATTGCCACATGTTCTAGGTTTCAGCAACGAGACTGCCAGGTCATTGGGTTCTGCCTTTAGCCTGGACCAGACGGAAGTGAGGCCCAAGGACCTCACCCAGGCTGCGGCAGCCGTCCCAGGCCACCCTCGTGGAAGCAATAAAGCTCTTCCCTGAGCCTGGTCTCTTTTTGCCTTCTCTGAGTTTCTTGAAAGAAACAGGAATCTAAAGCCTCAGCAACTACACCAAACCCTCAGGCCTTCTCTCTAGCCCACAGAGTCCTGGGTCCCCTTTACTTCTTGTGTTAATGCAAGGCCTAGATAGCCACCCAGAGGTCTCTGGAGCATCTCCTGTCCCATGCAGTCTGGGATCCTCTTTCTTTGAGACTGGAGGTTTCAGGGCACACTCTTAGAGGATGCAGAGGCATAGGACTGGAGCCTGGAGCCCTAGGACATTGCCTCAGGGTTGCCACAGCCCCACCTCTGCAATGACAGTTATTCCTGCAAGCACAGGAAAGATGTACTGCCGAGCCCCTGCAGCAGGCAGAGGCCCGCAGACCTACTGTACTGCCGACACTCCCAGCCCTCTGGGAAGAACATGCCCCAGGCCCCATCATCAGAACAGAGGCACGTCCTCTCCCTTCAGCCCCACTCTAGGCATCCTCTGTCATACTTGAGAAAAGACGTCACCCCCCCCCCACACACACACACCTCACCTTAAGAGTCCTAGAGTCTGATCCCTTCCTTCCACAGCATCCCCAGGCAGGCCTGAGAACGGACAGACTGTCACCTGCACTTGAGAGCATGAAGTGAGCTTCCTGTCAGACATTATGACTGCGGCAGGCAGTAAGTGGGGTGGCCGGCCTCTGTACCTCTTTCCTGCCCACCCCAACCCCAGAGTCCAGGCACCCCTGGGCTGCCCTCCCACTGGTGAGCCCTGAGGCTGGAGTCCTGGCCATCCCAGGGCCCAGCAGCCTCCCACATGCTCCCTCCCACTGTGGCTGGCCTTAGGCAGAAGCCTCTTGGACTTGGAGGGTAAGGGAGGCCCTGACTGAGGGACAGGTCAACCCAGAAATGCCCTCCACATTCTACTGGAAATAGGGCCACCACCCTGCACATGTTCCTGTCTGGATGGCGCCCCATGGCGTTGTACAGGGCATAGGCTGCATGCGCGTAAGTGGTAGCCCTGGCTGAAGAAGCCCCAAGGAAGTGCCCAACGGAGCAGCCGGCTGTGGGAGGGGACAGAGCAGGCAGCTCCCCGCTTGGCCTCCTGTCCCACAGGGCTCCCAGCATGCCTGCAGCAGCCCCAACACCAGCAGCAGCAGCAGTTCTCTATGGTCTGACCTCCAGTCCTCACCACTGCAGAAAACTACTTTCACAAAAGCTAGGGCTCTGAGCCCTGGCAGTGCACCAGAATCACCTGTGCCATTTGAAAACGCACACGTGCACCGTGAGAGTCTGACGGAGGTCTGGGGTGGGGACTGGATGTGGGTAGTTTTTACAGGTCCGCAGTGGTTCTAATGCATAGCCAGGGTATAGCTGGTCCACACACCCCCAGTACTCTCATCCCTGCCCACAGCTTCCAGTTGCCAGTTGGTTGACAATTCCCAAATTGCCTTCGCCAGCCCAGCCCCCTCTGCTTTCCTCCAGGCTACAAATTCACCTGCATCCAGAACATTTCCACTTGGATAATCCACAGGCACTTCCAACTGAGCATGTCCAACCCTGAACGCATGAGCCCTGCCTTTCCTCCCAGGAGCCGGAATGTACCCTCCCCAGTCACCCCGCCAAAGGCACACGTTTACGGGGCCCACCTATCTCTTCACCCTATCCAGTCAGACACCAGCGAATTTTCAAAACTGCGTGTTCCAGACTGGGGCCCAGCAGCCTCAGGCTCCCCTCACACCCTGCATCAGACCTCATCCTCTGTGCAGCAGACTCCCAACTCTATTTCCACCTCTCTCTCACCCATCCTCTTTACTATAGCCAGAGTCATCCACAAAAATGCCTACGTGATCACACCATTCTGCTCAAAACCCTCCCGTGGTCCCCAGGTTAGGCTCTTTCCATCCATGTTCCTCACCCAGTCCTCACCCCACCTGCCAAATTGCCATAATTAGGCATCTGAAATGCTACCCTCCGGCTACCTACTTCAAGCCTCAGCTTAGATGTGCCTCCTCTGTGACCCCTGCCTTCAGCCCTCAGTACCCACTTCTACCAACACTGCCCTTGCTGTGCCCTAGTGACCCCCGTGTTTGCAAGTGTGTCCGTACTCCAAGCCCTAGGCAGCACAGGAGGTGAGCTGTGGGGAGGCGCGAGCCGAAAGCTTCAGCGCAGAGCCTCAGCAACGCAATGGGGCAGGTGAACTGGCCGCGGAGAGAAGAAACCGGTGGAGCAAAGAGCAGCTGCTGCCGGGCAGACAGCCAGGCCCCCCAGATCTGCACGCACCAGCAGGCGGCCGCCCCTCACAGGGACCGGCCTTCCCGGGCCTTCCCGTCGCTCGCCGCCCTCACTCCCTCCCGCCCTCGGCCTGGCCCCCCAGCTCTCTACTTTGCGTGTCTACAAACTCAACTCCGTTTCCGTCCTCTCCGCCGCCCGAGTTCTCTACGCTCCACACTGAGGGCCCCTCCCAGCATCTACCCGCCTCCCAACCTTGGGGGCCCTAACCAAGCCAGGGGAGACTGGATCCGACGGGTGGAGCAGCCAGGTGAGCCCCGAAAGGCGGGGCGGGGCAGGGGCGCTCCCGGCCCCACCCCGCGATCTGGTTACGCCGGGGCTGGAATTTGACACCGGACGGCGGCGGCGGCGGCGGGCAGGAGGCTGCAGAGGGATGGAGTTGGGCCCGGCCCCCAGACAAGGCCCGCGGGCTCCGCCAGCAGCAGGTCCCTCGGGTCCCAGCCGTCGCTGCCACCCGGGCCCGGAGCCCCACACCCGAGGTAAGCCAGCCCACTTGCCTGTCCCTGGTTCCAGCCCTGGATGGACGCTCCCGGGCTGAGGGAGCGGACAGGACCACCCCCTCCACTCTTCTTGCATCCTCCCTCTCTTGGGCCCTCAGCACAGTTCTCCGCCCCTCCCAGCCCCTCAGTCCCTCCTGTCGCTTGTTGGACTGTGCTGGCCCTGCCGGCCCACTGTAATGTGAGGCTCCCGCTGCCGCTACAGGGCGCAGACTGGCTGCCAAGGCCACACTTTTGGCTAAAAGAGGCACTGCCAGGTGCTCAGTCCTGGGCATGAGCCGTTTGAGCTTCGGGGGAAAGTCCAGCACTAATCCCAGGAAAGGTGCCTAGAAGAACACGGTCCAGGACCCCGTGGTGAGTAGCGGGCTGTGGATGGGGAAGCAAGGGCTGGAGAACCAAATGGCCCCAGACCACAAAGAGGGAGGCGGGGAGGGCCTCAGCGGCCCTCCAGACACCTGCTCCCGGGCTCCCCCTAGCGCAGAGGGCGCCTACGGCTGTCCTGCCGGCCTTTCCCTCCATCACAGACAACAGTCACTGGCCTGGCCCAGAGGCCCTGATTCCACTTAGCCAAGAGGTGCACACCAGGACCTGGAGGACCACCCCAGGAAGGCCTGGGGGTCTGTGCCACAGGTGTGCAGGCATTCTGTGTGCTAGAGGATGGGCATGGGGGTGGCAGCTGGGACCAAGAGAAGGCTGACTAATGAGGACTGACGAAGGCTCTGGGGCCCCAGAAGGGTATTTGGAAATGCCAGCAGTGGGGGCTTGGGAAGCCTGGCTGGGATCAGAGACGATGGCTCAAGAGGGAAACTTCTAGGAGCATGACTAGGCTGCTAGATCCACAGGAGACTGGGAGGACAGACCTAGACCAGCTCTCAGAGACCAGGCTGGTATGGAAGCCTGGCTGGTCCTCCTCAGAGTGGCTCAGGCCTGAGTGTAGCTGAGGGTATGGAAAAGCCCACCCTGCTTCAATCTGCAGGCTTGGCAGACTCTGCCCCCTGGTGGCCACAGGAAGCCATGGCCCAGGCCCCGTGTTTTCAGAGGGCCCATTCGCTCCCACCATCCCCTGGCTCTGTGGTCATCGAGGGACACCTATGGTCAGAGGAGAGAACGCAAGTGGCTCTGGGTCCAGAACACAGTTCACAGAGGAACAAGGGGAAGCAGCTCTGGGTGGACAGCGCAGGCTGAGGCTTGGGGCTCACTATCATTAGATAACTCAGAGCGAACAGCTAGCATCCTAATTTTTCTCCAGGCCTCAGCTTTCTCCCTGGCAGCCTGGGGTGAAGGCTCTCTGTAGAACCAACTGTGTCCAGCTATGGCTCCCTCCAGCCAGTTCTGGCATCTCCAGCCCTATAGCACAGAGCAGGAAGGTCCTGGGAAAAGAAGACCCCTCTCTCCTTTCCAGCTGTGTGACCCTGTGATCTTAGACAACCTCTGAGCTCCTTTGAGCCTTGTTTGCTCATCTGGAAAAAGGGGATTAAACCCTTTACCTCTTGGAGTTGTATAAGAATAGTTGCAAAGCACCTAACACATAGTAAGGTTCCCAGCGCAGCTACTTCTGCTGGGTTGAGTCTAGCTGTCCAGGCCCCTTGCTCCTCACCTGGAGAAACTGGGGTGGCAGGATGGCCCCCCCAAAAGATAACTCATCTCTTAATTTGCAAGCTGCCTCAAGAGGAGGGTGGGGGAACAGCTCCACAAAGGCTGATGGGCGCTCCTGGTGTTGATAGAGATGGAACTTGGACTTGGAAACCTCTCTGCACTGTCCCACTGCCCCTGGCCTAGGCGGCAGGTGAGTGGCTCTCCCAGTGACTCCCAGCTGGTACTGAGGAGAGGCGGCTCGACTGGCGAGGGAGCGTGGGGCTTGGCTTGGGCCGCGGTTAGATGTGGGAGGGGAAATGGTCAGGGAGGGACCAGGTGAATGGGAGGAGGAGCGGGACTTCTCTGAATGGTCGGGGCACTCAGGTGATTCCCTCCCCCCACCCCGTCCGCGAGCTCCCAGAGGCAGCAAACCCATTATACCGGAACCTAGGCCCTTCCAGAGCTCCCCTCTACACAGCTAGGAGCCCATCCCCGGCCCGATCTCAGCCCGAGGACAGCCCCTCCCTGAGGTCCTCCCTCCCCAAGCCCACCTGGGCGCCCTCTTTCTCCCTGAGGCTCCACTTGGTCTCTCCGCGCAGCCTGCCCTGTGGCCGACCCTGGCCGCTCTGGCTCTGCTGAGCAGCGTCGCAGAGGCCTCCCTGGGCCCCGCGCCCCGCAGCCCCGCCCCCCGCGAAGGCCCCGCGCCCGTCCTGGCGCCCCCCGCCGGCCACCTGCCGGGTAGGTGAGAGGGCGAGGGGGCGGGGCGGGGCTGGCCCGGGACACCGCACGTGACTGGGTCTCGTTCCAGGGGGACGCACGGCCCGCTGGTGCAGTGGAAGAGCCCGGCGGCCGCCGCCGCAGCCTCCTCGACCAGCGCCTCCGCCGCCCGCGCCACCATCTGCTCCTCCCCGCGGGGGCCGTGCGGCGCGGGCTGGGGGCCGGGGCAGCCGCGCACGGGCCGCGGGGGCGCGGGGCTGCCGCCTGCGGTCGCAGCTGGTGCCGGTGCGCGCGCTCGGCCTGGGCCACCGCTCCGACGAGCTGGTGCGTTTCCGCTTCTGCAGCGGCTCCTGCCGCCGCGCGCGCTCTCCGCACGACCTCAGCCTGGCCAGCCTCCTGGGCGCCGGGGCCCTGCGATCGCCCCCGGGCTCCCGGCCTGTCAGCCAGCCCTGCTGCCGACCCACGCGCTACGAAGCGGTCTCCTTCATGGACGTCAACAGCACCTGGAGAACCGTGGACCGCCTCTCGGCCACCGCCTGTGGCTGCCTGGGCTGAGGGCTCTCTCCAGGGCTTTGCAGACTGGACCCCTACCGGTGGCTCTTCCTGCCTGGGACCCTCCCGCAGAGCCCCACTAGCCAGCGGCCTCAACCAAGAACAGAGGCCTCAGAGCCGAGAGGCCTCTGCCGGTGAGTGATGGACAGCATCCCTGGAGAGGTGGAGGGACAACTGGCTAGCAGCCCCAGGACCCTCACCCTGCGGATTCCAGCCTAAAAGACACCACAGACCTCAGCTATGAAGGCCTTCGGACCCACTTCTCACAGACTCTAGCACTGGCCAAGCCTCGAACCTGGGACCCCTTCTCTGATGAACCCTACAGTGGCTGCGGCATCAGCCCCCACCCAGGCCCTGTGGGGACAGTATTTGAAGGAGACATATTGCAATCGGTTGGCTGAAAGTGCCTGTGCTGGAGCCAGCCTATGTGTATTAGTGGGAGCTGGCCCCCTATTTATTATTTCTAAGTTATTTATTTACTTCTGTGGCTTGTCAGATCCTTTCCTGGGCAGTGCCGGGCTGGGAAGAAGAGGCTAGATGGGGATCATGCCTTGCTGATCGCACTCACACACTTCAGGCTGACTCAGCAATCACAGACCTGGCCTGGATCTCCAGCTCCCACCCAGCAGCTGGCAACTTTGAGGCCCCTGCTTAGTGGGTAAAGACACAGAGAAGCACTCATTGCCCCGCCCCACTGTCATTGATCAGTGTCTTACCATCCAGGGAATTGTCTTGAAGATACCTCACATGCCTCTGCTTGCAGACAGTCCAGCATGGCTAACTCACTACCCACATTCCATGAAGCAGCCCAGGGCATTAGAGCATCTGAAAAAAAGCTGTGGGCTGGGAGAGTGTGCGGTGGGGTGTCGGTTACGGTGAATGAAGCATGGAGCTCCATGGGGACAGGGAGGCAGGAAAGGATAAGGGCCCCAGAAGGATCTGCATCTTGGGTGATGAAAAAGGATATTCATTAATTCAAACAAATATTTATTAAGCACCTGTTACATGTCAGATACTGATCATATGATAGATGCCAAGGATACAGAAGCAAAATGGACATGATCCCTGCCCTTGAGAAGCTTAAGGGAAAGACAGACAACAAATAAGCAATTACAGTAATAATTATTTAAATTCAATTTGGCAAACTGTATGAAAAGGACAGGAAGCTAAGAAGTCCACACCTTCGTAGGGAAGAAAGGAAAAGTTAGTGCTGACCCTGCCTCCCACACCACCCCAAGCCACCTCCAAAAGGCCAGTGCTATCCTTGAGCTTTTCTGGATATCCTTTGAAACCTTCTTTCCCAAGTCCTATGCATTTGTACTGGGGAGACCTCTATGATTTTTCTTCCTTGGAAGTGAGATGGGGGCGTGGATTTGGAAAGGATGCCAAGTCTGAGAAACGGTGGGACATCCAGAGTGGCTGTCAGGATGGGACTGGCTGGTCTGGAGCTGCCAAGGGAGGTATGGGCTGGACTGACAGAGCTGTCAGCACACAGGCAGGAGCTGCAGCCGGGGGTGGATGAGAGCACCATGAGAGACGGAGAGGGTTGAGGGTGGGATCCCTCAGGCATTTAATGCTGCAGACAGAAATTCCTTCCAATCTGCCTGTGTGCCTGCCTGCTTTGGCACAGGTGCCTCCTTCACCCAGGCTAGAGTGAGGAGCTGGCAAGAGCTCTCTGAAGGCTGTCTCATTCTGGGTCAAGGAGGAGAAACGTGTGTGTGTGCTCCTACTCTTCTGCATTCACTGCCCCAGTTCGAGGTTCTCCCAAAACTTCGATGCCTTTGCTCCCTTCAGACACCCTGTTGGTCCCTCTCTGCCTCCAAACGGGTTCAGGATCCTCAGTTCCACCTTCCCTCCTGCAAAGAAAATGGCCCCAGGGCCATACAGTTTACAGAGGGCTGCCTGCAACAAGGACGTTCTGTCAATTCCAGGGTTATTGGGGCCAGGCAGTCCCCTGCTGGTGAGGCTTTAAAGCCTCCCCTAGTCCCCAAACCCCGCTACTCAGTAGACATGGCTGCTCTCAGAATCAGGTAAAGGAGACCGACTGAAGCCATCTCTGACAATGCTCACAGTGAGAGGGACAGAGCCCAAGCCAAAGGTGCTGGCTGCCGACACTTCCCAGATTGCCAGTTTTTGAGGGAACAGGGCCCATTCAGCTGGAGGCTGCATTCTGGGCCCCAGACAGCTTGTGCTCAATATCTCAGAGTCCCAGGCAAAACAGCAACAACCCCAAGAACACATTCCCACATGAACTAGCCTCAGTTGCAACTCAGGACAACACAAATCAAAAGGAAAAAAGAAGGAGGGAGGGAGGGAGGGGGGAAGAAAGGAAGGAAGGAAGAAAGGAGAAAGAGAGAGAAGGCTGGGCACAGTGGCTCACACCTGTAATCCCAGCTCTTTGGGAGGCCAAGGTGGGCGGATCCCGAGGTTGAGAGTTTGAGCCTAGGCTTACCAACGTGGAAAAACTCCATCTCTACTAAAAATCCCAAATTAGCCAGGCATGGTGGCACATGCCTGTAATCCCAGCACTCAGGAGGCTGAGGCAGGAGAATCAGTTGAACTTGGGAGGCGGAGGTTGTGGTGAGGCATGATCATGCCATTGCACTTCAGCCTGGGCAACAAGGGTGAGATTCTGAGAAAGAAGATAGAAAGAAAGAAAGAGAGAGAAGGAAGGAAGGAAGGAAAGAAGGAAGGATGGAAGGAAGGAGAGAAAGCAAGAAAAGGCTGTTTACCCCAAAGGAGACGGGCTGCAGAGCTGCACCTCTGTTAACCACACAGTGGCTATAACCTGTCACCAGGTGGCTCACAGTAGCTCCTGGGGCCACAGGTGACTCTAGTCACTACTAAAGCCAAAGGCCATTTAGTCCTTTGAACTCTCAGAAGCATTTGACAGTATCAACTGTCCTTGAAAACCTGTCTTCCCTCGACTCGTGATCCCATCCTCTCCGTGTTTTCCTTCCACTCCTCCAGAGGCTTGTTCTCAGGTGGTTTTTGAGTTCCTTTTCCTCTCTCTGCCTCTCGTGTTCCTCAGAGCTCTGGTATTGGCTCTCTCTCCTCTTCCCGTTCTACTCTCTCCCTGAGCAGCACTGTCTGCTCCCATGGTTTCAGTTACCACCTCCATGCTGACCATGCTCACATTTTATCCCCAGCTTAGAACATTCACCTGAGTCCCAAGTCTGTAATTCCAGTACCTCTATCTGTATATCCTTGGAGACTTCAAGCTTAACATCTGTGTACTGGGTGTCTTCCGTTTGCTCCTTCACATCCGCTCTCCACCCTTCTCCTTGCTCTGCTCCTCACATCAATGAGCTTCCCCGCTGTCCAGCTTCCACACTCTCCCCAGTGTTCCCTGCTCAGTGAATGCACCAACCTCATCCAGACACAGCCAGAACCTTGGGCAACCTCCTAGACTCCTTAAGCACTGTTATGTCCCTTAAGCATTGGTCATCAAATCCTTAGATCCTGCAGATTCATCCCCTTTCCCTATCCCCACTGCTATTCTGCTAAAGTCTTCAGAATTTTTTTTTTTGAGACAGTCTCATTCTGTCACCAAGCTGGAGTGCAGTGGTGCGATCTTGGCTCACTAAAACCTCTGCCTCGTGGGGTCAAACGATTCTCCTGCCTCAGCCTCCCAAGTAGCTGGGATTACAGGTGCATGCCATCAAGCCCAGCTAAGTTTTGTATTTTTAGTAGAGACGGGGTTTCACCATGTTGACCATGTTGATGGTCTTGATCTCTTGATCTTGTGATCCGCCCGCCTCGGCCTCCCAAAGTGCTAGGATTACAGGCATGAGCCACTGCGCCCGGCCAATTTTCTGGATGGTTTATTGCTCGTTCCTCCTACCTGGTCTCATTGCCTCCAGTCACAGCTCCCTCTAATCATTCTCAGCCCTGCAGCCAGAGAAGTTACCATTCTCTTAACAGTAACTGAGCATGAACTATCATGCAATGGGCTAGTTTCAGGGATTCAGCAACCAGTGAGAAACATGTTTTGCCATCAAGGCAACTATACTTAGAGGTGGAAACAGGAGTAGGGTAGCAAATAAAAGTAAAAGACATCCGGTTAAATTCGGATTTCAGATAAATAATACATACACTTTTTTTTTTGAGACAGGGTCTTGCTCTGTCCCTCAGGCTGGAGTGCAGTGGTGCTATCTTGGTTCACTGCAACCTCCACCTCCTGGGGTCAAGAATCCTCCCAACCAGCTAAGATCACAGGTGCATGCTACCATGACTGGCTGATTTTTTTATTTTTTTGGTAGAGACAGGGTCTTGCTATGTTACTTAGGCTGGTGATGAACTCCTAAGCTCAAGCAATCCTCCCTCCTTGGCCTCCCAAATTGCTCAGATTACAGGTGGGAGTCATCATGCTTGGCCTAAATACTTGTTTCCAGTACGTCCAATGTAATAATTGGGACACACTTATACAAAAAATCTGGCTGGGCATGGTGGCTTACGCCTATAATCCCAGCACTTTGGAAGGCTGAGAAGGGTTGATGCCTAGAGCTCAAGAATTCATTGTGGCCATATCCTGTCCTGCATGGTGTGGTTCTCGCCCTGGACAGGAATGCAGAGGTGAGGGCCTCTTCCTTGGGCTCTCCATCTCAGCCTGAAGACTCTACTACTCCTATATTCTTCAGATGTTTTTTCATTTCTTACTAGCTAGTTCATCATGGCTTTAATTCCCTGTGACATTTCACAATTCTTCTATTAAACTTCCCCTGTGTGCTGACTGTGTGGTGTCTCTCTCTTGATTGCTTCCCGAATGACACAGAGCCTTCTCAACAGAGGAAGTAGGAATGACAGGGAAAGTGTGAAACAGCCTGGTGTGTTCCCAGGATTGACAGCAATTTCTGGTAGACTTGGGGAGGGTCCTCATCAAGACAAAAGGCTGAAGCGATCACAAAGAGCTTTGAATGTTATACTGAGGAGCTCGGCCTTTGCTCTGAAAGGAGCCACTGAGGGTTTTTTTTGTTTGTTTGTTTGTTTTTTGAGACAAAGTCTTGCTCTTTCACCTAGGCTGAAGTACAGTGGCGTGATCTTGGCTCACTGCAACCTCCACCTCCCGGGTTCAAGTGATTCTCCTGCCTCAGCCTCCTGAGTAGCTGGGATTACAGATGTGTGCCACCACGCCTAGCTAATTTTTTTGTATTTTCAGTAGAGATGGGGTTTCACCATGTTGGTTAGGCTGTTCTCAAACTTCTGACCTCAGGATCCGCCTGCCTCAGTCTCCCGAAGTACTGGGATTGCAGGTGTGAGCCACCATGTCCAGCCCACTGAAGGGTTTTAAGTGGGCTTGGTTAGAGATGTGTTTAAGATGGATCACTGGCTACTGTGTCGAGTACAGATGGAAGAGGCAAGGTGGGAGCCAGCTAGAGCTGCCATCGTTAGAGCTGTTCATGCAACAAACACAGGTACCTTGAGTTAGGGCAGAAGCAATGTGCAAGGACAGGAGAGATGTGAGGCACAATAAGAGATGTGAGGGCTTGATGAGAGATGGTTTTCAGGTATCTGGCTTGGAGTACTGGTAAGGAACACGGGGGATGTAGTATTTTAGCATGTGATAGAGGTAAGGTGGGGAAAATCTGAGTTCAGTTTTGTACATGTTCAACTTCAGAGGCCTGCGGCAACTTCAGAGGGCGAGGGGGCAGCTGAATATGTGGGTTTGAAACTCAGGACAGTCTGCGCTGGAGAAATCCAAGGGGCCACAGCTTGAAGCCAGGGGAGTGGTGAGATAATGAGGTATAAGACAAGAAGCAGAGACTACGGAGAGCCAACATTTAAGGAACCGGTGGAGGAAGAGGGACAGGCCAGTGAAGGAAACCAAAAAGGAGTGGTCAGAGTGTTGGGAAAAACACGACACAGCAGAAGAACTGGAGGGAGTGGCCAACAAGGCCAGATGCAGCTCAAAATCAAGTTGTGTAAGAACCAAAAGCTGCCCATTAGGTTTTCTTGCAACGTGGTGGCCTAAGGACTTGGGCTAAACTTCCTGCTGAAAACAACTTTAAATACTAGACTCTATCTATCTATCTTTAAAATTAAGTGCATCCATAAGCTGGCAAAAACATAAGAAACACATTGAGGCCAAAAAAATAAATCAAAGCTGGAAGCTACAACGGTGAGCAAAGCTCTATCATCAGCTTTCATCTTGAAGGCAGTTGCTGAACCCACTGAACCTGATCATTGGTTTTCAAGGGGTCCCTGAGCTTATGAGAACGAAGACAAAGCCCAGGGCCCCCTCACTATGAGGAGTCTATTTAGAAACTTCTCCATCAGGCCAGGACCTCAAAGGCCAGTGTATGCCAACACTGTGAGGGTGAATTAGAAAGAAACCTGCCCCTGTCTGACCTAACCTCTCTCCCTCAAACCAGGGGAATACAAAGAAAACTGCCTGCATCCAACCTTGGTGCTAAGGAGGAACAGTCTCCCCCTCAGAATTCTTTTTTTTTTTTTGAAATGGAATCTTGTTCTGTCGTCCAGGCTGCAGTGCAGTGGCATGGTCTCAGCTCACTGTAACCTCCGCTTCCTGGGTTCAAGTGATTCTCCTGCCTCAGCCTCCCAGGTAGCCAGGACGACAGGTGCGCACCACCACGCCTAGCTAATTTTTATATTTTTTGTAGAGATGGGGTTTCACCATGTTGGCCAAGCTGGTCTCAAACTCTTGACCTCACAATCTGCCTGCCTCGGCCTCCCAAAGTGCTGGGATTACAGGTGTGAGCCACCACGCCCAGCCTACCCCTGAGAATTCTTAACTACAAGCAGGCCTTCGTCTGCTTTTGGAGACCAAATTCACATGATTTTGGTAGGCTGAAAAACTTCAAAGTGATCATTTAATTTGATGTAAACATGAATTGGTAGTGGTTCCACGTGACCAATAAAAGCTCCCTCTCCCAATCTGCTGGGCTTTGGGATCTTCCCTCCTGAATCTGCAGACCCCTCCCAGGGTTGCCACAGGTTCTGGTCCCTATAGGTCTACACTTGTTCCTTAGAGAAGAGCCCTCTGTAACTGGCTCCCAAAGACTTATCCCCCACTTGGCTCTAAGCTATCCTGCACTAACATCCAAATCTCCTGGAGATCACCCTTGTCTGGCTTCCGGAAATGCCCCCAACTCTCCCCAGGGCCTACTTCAGTCCATCTGTCCTAAGTAGTATTTGCAAAGGATGTTCAGGAGCCATCGCTGATGAGTCTGGGCTTCTTTATCTGCCAGATCCCTAGAACCCCCAGGAATGAGGAGGAGCCCTGGATGGGAAGCAGGAAGAAAACACATACTGATTAAGTTGTGGTCTCTGGGCTTAGCCCCCCACCCCCAACACCCCCTTAACTAAAATGAGTTTCAGAAGAAGCCAAGGTCTCATAGTTAGAAAAAGGCATAAACAGGTTTTGAACCCAGGACTAAGTCTAGAATTTGTGCACTTAGACCCACTCCCAACACCATCTCCCCTGCGCACCACCACCTCCACCAGTGAAACCCCCAGCCAGCACCAGGCTCAAGGTATTTCACACCCTAGGCACAGGCCTGGAATCAGTTACTTTATTTTGGCTTTCCATTTCCTCCTTCCAAATGTCTCCTGCCTCTGTTTCTTCCTTCAATTTGTCTTTCATATTGCAGATATATTTTTCTAAAATGCAAATGTAATCATCATTGCTCACTTGAAAGCCCATCATGGTTTCATATTGCACTTAGGATAATGTCCAAACTCCTACAAGATTCTATTGCTACCAACTTGTCTTTCCAACCTCATCTCTGTTACTTACACCCTTCCCCTTCCCCACCCCACATAGATCCCCTTAAACTAAACATGAATTACTTGCTATTCTTTCCTGATGAAGATTTGCTGAATGACTTAGAGTCCCGTTGGATTTTGCTTACCAGCTAAATGAACCCCTCTCCTCCCCAGGCTCTCTATTCTTCAAGCTCAGTTTCTTCAAGTTTCTCTTCTCAGGGAAGCCTTCGTGGACCTTCTCAGGCCTCAGCAGCTACTGCCAACGCCAGCTTCCTCCATTTGAACACAACTACAGAGCTCTTTGCACTTTTAATTTTTTTCCTCTTCCCTGCTAGAGTAGCTGGCAGGAATCAATAAAAAGACAACTGGAGGGGTGAGAGGCAGGAGCTGCCGGGGCCTGTGGGAGACCAGATCTATGGCAGGGTCTGCCACCCTGTCTGTGTGCCCAGGGGCAAGATAAGCCTAACTTTCCCCAAGCTCGACTTCCTCATCTCATATGAAAATGACGAATAAAAATACCCACCTTAGGGCTGTTAAGAAAACTGAACCTAAAGTATGCAAAGTCCTGCTCCTGGCACTTAAATGTAAGCTACTCTTATTCCAGTTACACATAAAGTTACTTCCAAAAACCTTAAGAAATTCCCCGAGCACTGTCCATGGTACGTGCTTTACCGATTGCTTATTGGGTGTTCCTGAGAGCCTTCCTTTGTTCCTTCCTGAGGCGTGCCAAGTCCCCTCTCCTCTCCTTTGGGTGGTGCTGACGCCTTCTTCCCAGACTACACCTTTGCTGGGCCGGAGGATGCCCCGCAGCGGAGAGCCAGAGTGACCAGGCAACCTCCCTAGTCCCCACCCTCTAGCCCGGACTCCCACCTCCGTCCTCGGGTTCCTGGAGTCACGTCCTCCTACTAGGGAACTGGGCCGCAGCGCCTCGCACCGGTCTGACCCGGAGTGCCTGCTGGTCGCAGTAGGCCGAGGACAGGCAGGGATCCGCAGGTCCCCAACCCACGTGCTCTGGGCCTTCTCCGCAGGGCGCCGCCTTCCGGCTAGACGCAACACGGACTACATTTCCCAGGGTGCACAGCGGCGGGGCCTAGACTCGGCGGGGGCCTGGGGCGGCGCGCCGCTCCACCGCCTGCTCGGGGGCGCGCGGGCTGGCGCGAGGACAGGTCCAAGGACCCGGAATGAGTTTCCGCGCAGTTCCGCTGGGCCGTGCCGGGCTGTGTCGGGCCGTGCCAAGCCAGGACAGGCGGGAGTTGGGGCCTGAGTTGGCGGTGCCGGGGACAGGCGCTCGGGGCAGCCCGCGCCTTGCCGAGGTCTCTGCCCTGTCCCGGCCGGGCTGGCTTGTCTGTCAGTCACTGGGGCGGAGGCAGCGGCGGTAGCGGGGCTGGAGCCGGGCGGTGAGCACAGCGCGGGCCAGGCCGAACGGAAAGACCTGCCACAGCCCCTCAAGTCTACGGACTCTTCGCCCCAGACCCGCGAAGCTGCACCTCCGCGCTTCGTTGGACGCCTCCGTAACCACGAAGAGCTCTCTCCCCGGTGACCCTCCAGCCCCATGACCTCTTCATAGCACCTGAGAGCTCACCCAGGCGGGGGTGTTGTGGGTACAGGCCATCGACCCTGTAACCCCTCAAGATCCAGGGGCTCGGTTTCACCCGCAGGCTTCCCTCCCCTCTGACTCCCTCCACACAGATTGTGGCGACAGAGCTGTGACCTAGCACTAGGATCCCCGCCTGAGAGCTCCTCACTGACGGCCCCCTCCTCGGAGTCCTCCTCAGTGGGTCTCCTAAGAGCATCCCTTTTGGTCTCTGGCAAGCCCCTCACCCCCAGACGAGGTGGGGAGGCCTCGGCAGCCATGCCCGCCCTGGGCTCCCCGTCACCCCACCACTCCCGGGACACCCAAGCCGGGGTCTAGCAGGGGGGCAGCAGCCAAGGGGCTGGGGCAGGAGGCAGATCAGGGCCCCCCTCCCTGCCAGGGAGGGAGCAAAGATGGAGCGGCGGGAGGAGCAGTCGGGGGCTGCAGGGGCTGGAGGAGCATCAGCCTTGGACTTCACTGTGGAGAACGTGGAGAAGGTATGAGGGCTCTGGGGTGGGCACTCCAGTGACAGAGCAGAAGTTCTGGGGACTGTCACTAATGCCAGCGCTCAGGCCTGGGCTGGCTGCCCGCTGGTATGGTGCCCCCAGAGCACCTGGCATTTGCTGTCTTTCTGGGCAGGCAGTATTGCAGTGCCCTAATGGGCTATTTTTGTCTTTCCTTACAGGCAGGTCTCCTGTGGACAGATATTCCAGGGTCTTGGGATGGCCCCTTCAGGGAGTTTATGACTTAGCCTTCCAGCCAGACTGGCTATTTTCCAGCTCCATGGGAACTGCATGAGCAGTGCAGTAGGAAACTGGGAACCCAGGAGACCTGCACTTTAGTCTCCTGGAATTATACTGATGCCAAACCATCCTGAACATGGTTTTATTGAGCCAAGGGCTCAGGAAATAATCTGGAACTAAAACAATCTGGGTTGTTTCCACTCTTTGGAGAAGGGTCCTTCCTTTATTGGATGGAAGCCAGACCAGTCCTGAGCAGGCAGGTGTGGGGCTGTCTGCTTTTGTTTTGTGCTGAGTCCAAGGGTACTGGCCCTGCTGGCAGCCTTACAGGGCTCCTCCCTACTCACCTGCCCACACAGCTCCCTACCATGGCCCTCCCAAGCTCCCCCACTGCCCAGCCCATCTTTCTGAACGGGCTTTTTGGTTCTCTTCTATATCTGCTCCCTATAACCTGGAATGCAGGAATGCATGCACCCTGGGATGAATGGGAAGATGGGGCTCCCTTACTTGAAAGCAGGGAATGATTGCAGATGCCCACTTGTTATTCTTGACTCCTGTTTGCCATAACAAACAATGAGGATGCATCTCTTCTGCCTGCTTTGGCATCCCTGAGGGGCCAAACAAGGGACAGTGGCCATAACTGACTGTCAGGGGTACAAATAGAGCTAAGCCTACTTGGATGGAGCCTGCTTAGGGGTCAGGGTCCTGGCCACACTCTCCCACCTCTTGGAGCAGGGCAGTGTTGGCATGGTGGCACACTGTTCCAGGTGCTACTGGGAGATGAATCTCACTGTTTTCTTACTTCATGAAGTCCCATTGGAATTGAGGCCCTGGGGACTGTGCTAGTGGAAAGCACTAGGCCAGGTGTTTGCCAGGGCTGCATATAGCCAAGGCTTCTCTAGATCAGTTGATTGGACCTTCACATGTGCCCTCTGAGGAGTGTTCTCATCTCCCCCCAACTCCAGCATGTCTCTGCCCCAGGGCTACTTGGCAAAAGTCTTAGTCCTGCCCTGATTTCACACTGGCTTTGATGCCAGCATCTGGAGTGACCTAGGGATGATCCTGGGGGAGCTGAAAGGAGTTGTTGGAGTTGACGGGAGCAGCTGTGCCTGGGAAGGTCAAGTCCCCTCAAGCTGTTCCATGCCCTTCTCAGGCTTAGCTTCATCCCTATGAAGCTGTTCCTTCCACCTAGACCTTGGCCTCAAGTGCTTCCCCTTTGGGGGGATCAGCCTCCTCTTTTTTTTTTGCTTTCCTGTGGAGATTCCCTCTGAACCCATAATGTTTTGCTATAAGGAGAAGAGGATATGGTAGAGCATGGGCAAGGTTCAGGCTCTCAAGATATCAGCAGGACCCAGGCCCAGGAAACACTGCAAGAGCCCTGAGCTCTCTCTGCTCAGCTCCCCAGTCAGGGAGAGGGAACAGTCTTGCAGGACCAAGTCACGTCTGTTCTGGGCTCTGGCAGGATCCAGAGTGGCCAGCACCTGCTCAGTCCTGTGCTGTCCTGCAGGCGCTGCACCAGCTCTACTATGACCCCAACATTGAAAACAAGAACCTGGCTCAGAAGTGGCTGATGCAGGCCCAGGTCTCCCCACAGGCCTGGCACTTCAGCTGGCAGCTACTGCAGCCCGACAAGGTGCCAGAGATCCAGTACTTTGGAGCCAGTGCTCTTCACATCAAGATCTCTCGCTACTGGAGTGACATCCCCACTGACCAGTATGAAAGCCTAAAGGCACAGCTCTTCACCCAGATCACCCGCTTTGCCAGTGGCTCCAAGATTGTACTGACTCGGCTCTGTGTGGCACTAGCCTCGCTGGCTCTCAGCATGATGCCTGACGCTTGGCCATGTGCTGTGGCAGATATGGTACGACTCTTCCAGGCTGAGGACTCACCAGTGGATGGGCAGGGCCGCTGCCTAGCCCTGCTAGAGCTGCTGACAGTGCTACCTGAGGAGTTCCAGACCAGCCGCCTACCCCAATACCGCAAAGGCCTGGTGCGGACCAGCCTGGCGGTGGAATGTGGGGCTGTCTTCCCTCTGCTGGAGCAGCTGCTACAGCAGCCCAGCTCACCCAGCTGTGTGCGTCAGAAGGTGCTCAAGTGTTTCTCCAGCTGGGTGCAGCTGGAGGTGCCGCTGCAGGACTGTGAGGCGCTCATTCAGGCTGCCTTTGCTGCTCTGCAAGACTCGGAGCTCTTCGACAGCAGTGTGGAGGCCATTGTGAATGCCATCTCACAGCCTGATGCCCAGAGGTGAGCTAGTCCCCACCTGCCCAGAAGACAGCCTCTTTGGCCAGCCGTCCATCCATCCATCCATCTGTTCAATAAGCATTAATTGAGTGTCTACTGATACCTGGTCCTCTGCTAGAGATACAGCAAGGTACCAAAGAAGACATGGTCCCTGTCCTCATGGTTCAGACAGGGAGGCAGACGTTAAACAACTAATTATCAATTATTCAATTAAAATATTTGACTCTTTTCCTTCTCTCAACTAGTCACCAAGTCCTGGCTGTTCTGCTCCTGACCATATTGCAAATCTATTTTTTTCCATTTCCATTGCTACCACCCTAGTCCAAGCTGTCATCATCTCTCTCCCTGGATTACTGCGGAGCTTGTCCTCACTTTTGTACCCTTCATGGTCCCAGCAGCCAGAGTGATCTTTTGAAAATGGGGATCTAATCTTTTTGATCAGAACCCTTCAGTGGCTTCTGAATGCTCTTAGGTTAAAGCTCAGAATCCTTCATGTGACTCATAAAGGTGCTGCGCAGTATGGCATCACCGGCCTCATCTCATGTTGCTCTCTTTGTTCTCTGTACTCTCACCTAGTTTCTTAAATTCCTTGAACATCCCATGTTTGTTTCAGCCTGTGGATCATCACATGTACTTGACACCTTGCCTCAGCTGAAACTTCATTTACATAGGGAAGTCCTCAGTGGATTCTTAAGACTAAGTTTGATCTTCTCTCTTATATTACCTCAGACATCCAAGTAGTTTTCCTTCTTAGCCCATAACATGATTTCAGCATAATGTATGCCTCCCCATTAGTCTCTCAACTCTGAGGACAGGGATTCTGTCATTTTACTTTGTCACATTGTGCTTGGCACATGGTAGCATTTGATATTTTTTGAATAGATGAAAGTAGGAGTTGCTTGAGTGGTGAGGGGTGGGGATGGAAGGGATTGGGGAAGGAGGGTGGAATGTTCTAGGCTTTAGGAACCACAGCAGGTACAAAGACTTGCGGTGGACAGCATCATGATATATTCAAGGGCCCAAAAGAAGTGAGTGTAGTGAAGTGTTTGTTTGGCAAATGTTCGTTGAGCACCTCCTGTGTTGGGCCCTATGCTGAGCTTTGGGAGCAGAGAGACAAATGCTTTAGCTTCCGTCTCTCAGGAGCTCACAGTTTGGTGTACACATGAATGGCAAATACAATCAACATGATGACTCCTCTGATGGAGAAGGCAGGGGTCTGGAAAAGCCCAGAGGAGGCTTTCACCCAGTCTGAGGGTTGTGAAAGGCTTCCCAGAGGAAGTGACCACTGAGTGAGATGTGTAAGAGTTAGCCAGATGGAAGTGATGGATGGAGAGGACTTCCCAGACAGATGGAAGAGCCCAAGCAAGGGAAGGGTATAAAAGCCCAGAGAGTCTGGTGATCTGTAAATCATTAGGTGTGATTGGACAGCAGGATTTAAGGGCCAGATTTATAGGAGACCAGGGTCAAGATCATGCAGGATCTTCTTGGCCAAGTTTAAGATTTTGATCTTCATCCTGAAGATGATATAAAGATATTAAAGGATTTTAAGCAGAGAAAATGGCCTACCGAGACTTTTGGTATGAGCTGGATTAGAAAAAGTGAGACTGGAAGCCCTGACACTGACATTTCAGAGATAGGGCTTTGGGATCCGTGGCAGAATTGGAAGGGAAACTCATTAAAAGAGACTTCATGGAAGAGTAGCTAATGACTCAAGCCCTGGCACTAGTCATGTCTAAGTTTGAATCCCAGATGGTTCACTTATTAGATCTGAGACCTTGAATAAGCCATTCCTAAGCCTCAGTTTCCTCATCAATAAAATGGGGATGATCATATCAACCCCACAGAGTTATAAAGGTTTAAATAGGATAATGTGCACAAGTCCTGCCCCTGGTGTTCAGTAAAGAATATTTTGACTCCTTGAGTAATGGGAATTCTTCTGTGGTCTCTGCTGGGGTTAGGATAGTCAGCAGGATCCATTTGTATGCTTGGGTTATTCATACGTTACATGTTTTAAAATGGGAACTGTGTGTGTGTATTCCACCTTTATACTTTATGTGATCCGTTAATGGTAACTATTTATTTATTTTTTTGAGACAGAGTTTCACTCTGTTGCCCAGGCTGGAGTGCAGTGGCATAAGCTAGGCTCACTGCAACCTATACCTCCTGGGTTCAAGCGATTCTTCTGCCTCAGCCTCCAGAATAGCTGAGATTACAGGCGTCTGCCACCATGCCTGGCTAAAATTTTTGTAATTTTAGTAGAGATGGGATTTCACCGTGTTGGCCGGGCTGGTCTTTAACTCCTGACCTCAGGTGCTCCACCTGCCTCAGCCTCCCAAAGTGCTGAGATTACAGGTGTGAGTCACTGTGCCTGGCCAACTGTTTATTTTTTAAAAGATAGACATAGTTACTATGCAATGGATTAAGGCTGTTTACTTTTAGAACTGGTCATAAGGAGTAGAAGCAGAATCATGCAATAGAAAGTGGGCCTAGTTGATCAGTGGCTAAATTGGAAAAGGAGTTGGTTTCACACACACACACACACACACACACACACACACACACACACACACACAGATAATGTACTTAACCACTGCTTTTTAAAACTTTAAACAAAATATTGGGGTTGATTTAAAAAAATAAATGATTGTTTTGGTACGAGGATTAAATAAAAGAATGTGAAGCTTTTAGTGTGGTTCCTATGTACTCCATAAACGGCAGTCGCCAGTGTTTGGTTTCATTATTGTGTTGGCAGTTATTATGATACCTATCCCCTGGCTTCCCAGGCTTCCCAGCTTAAGGTGGATACCTAGTCCCAGATCAAGGCCTCTCTTGGCAGCCTGAAGCTTAAGTGCTGGGTGGGCTCCGACAGTTGGTGACTAAGGGAAACAGATCAGGGCAAGTGTGTGGGTGATGTGAGGTGTCCTTGGATACACCCAAATTTACCCGCCCAGCCAGTCTCAAGGGCTTTGGCAGGTAATTGATGCCCCTTCTCCTCTGAACGAATGAGCGAGCAAGGAGCCAGTGAGGTAACCCACAGCCTCCTTGGCACCCATTGGCTGCAGCCCCTTGGTTGCTTAGCAACTCTCCCCATTTTCTCCGCGCTGCTCCTGAAGCTAAGCTCTAATTGCAGGTCTGGGCTGAGCTCCATGTGAGCAGCAGCAGAGGAGTCCCAGCAGCCCTGCCTTGGCTACTTGAGCTGACCAATTGGAGCCAGGCCTCTTGAACCCAGCTTCAGCTATGATCGTAAAGACGTCCTCCCTGTCTCCTTCCCCCAAACCTAGAAACCTCTAGGGCCTCAGACTTGTTCTTCTGTCCACCTACAGGTCGCAGACACAGGTGCTCAGGTGGCAGGAAATCTATGCAAGAACTTCCCATGGGTGAGCTGCATCCAGCCCAGAGTCTGAGCCTGGGCCTTGCTCTACCCAGTCTAGTTTCCTAGCTTTGGCTTGTGAAAGTCACCTTCAGTGGCTTTGATTCCTGGATCATCCAGGCACGCCTTACCCAGGTGTCCCGACATCGGCCCTTCCCTTGGCTGAGCTTGCGCTCAAGTCACCCTTTTCCTGCTCCTCCACAGCTGCTGCTGCTTCCTGGCTCTCTCCTTTGAAATATATTCTTTTTTCCTGAAATATGTTTTTAATCCTGGAAAAGCTTTTCCTTGGGAGTTGGGGAGGGAGAGAAATTGAATTAAGCAGGCTGTTGAGGGCTTCCATCAGTTAGGACTGGAGATAGGGGCTGAGATGTACATAGATCGTTTGGGGAGATTCTGGTTGGGCCCTGAAAGAAAAGCAGATCTGTAGCAGTTTAAGGGGATTTCAAACTGGATTCTGCTTCTGAGTTGTTGTATGACCTTGAATGATATGATACTCTGAGCTCTTTGGGGCTGTATTGTCCTTGATTTGTCCTATTATGAGGCTCAGATGAGACAAATTAAGAACCTTCACTGAGTACCTGCCATCTGCATGAACTTTAGCAGGTGGAGGAGAGAGCCTCAGAATACAGTGGGAATGCTATGGGGGTAGAGTACTACCTCCTGCTCCCATCTCAGCTGCTGAGGAGCTTATGGGCCATAGCCTTGGCCCTGCCCCTTCTCTTTGTGCCAGAGTCTGGCCTGAAAATGCCCATTGTCTGGTGGTGCGGCCTGTGTCAGGGTCATGAGACTGAAGCTATCCCAGCTGTCTCCAGGCAGCACCCCCTGGGGCTGTCTCTGGGCTGGGGGTATCCTGGCATGGATGACTTTTCCTGCCAGAATGGGGATGTGGAGAAGGAGGCCGATGTCCCTGGGCTGGTTGCCTCTTTTTGTCCTTCTCATCCTCCCACCAAGGATATGAAGCTACTGCCTAGCAACCTGCTTGAGGCAAGTCCAGATAGAACTCCTTCTGGGATCCTCAGTCCCCCACTCCCTAACATAGATTGCTATGGTGACACTATGATTGACAACAGAAGAGTCCCAAGCATCTGATCCCCACTGTTAGAGTGTGGCCTCCTCTGCTTAGACTCATCTCCACAGACTAAGGTGCTGGAGAGGGATCCAGTGGGATGGAGCCAGGCTTCTCTCAGTCCCTTTGTGTGCTGGGCTGCCTGTCCTTCTCATTTAGAGATCATTGTGTTTCAGGGCTCTGATCTGGACCCCCTTATTTTTTTCTCATTCAACAGTGTCTCCTTGGGCAATTCTCATCTACTCCCATAGGTTTAAATACCAGCTGTTAGCTGATGACTCTCAAATCTATGTCTTTTGCTCTAACTTCTATGCTGGGCTTCAGGGCTTCCAGCTCTTTCTAGATGCTTCTACATGTATAACATATCGGGGTCTCTGAATCAATGTGTCTAATACTGAGCTTATCACCTTCTACTGCCCATTAAAGGTGTTATTGTTCCCTACTACTCACCCCACAGGTCTCAGTAAATAGCTCCACCATCTACTTAGTTGTTTAGCCAATGACCTGAGGGTTGCTTTATTCTTCCCCATCCTCACATCCAGTCAGTCATCAAGTCCTGTCCATTTTGCTTCTTAGCTCTCTCTGAGTTCATTGTCTACTTCTCTCCCTCCCTGCAGCAACCATACTACTCAAGAGTTGGGATTTGGTGGTAGAGAGTGGAGTGGATGATGGGGATGGATGCTCTCATGAGCTGTTGCTACCTTCCAAAGTCTTTTTTTAATCAGGGCTGCTGAGCCTGTGTTTACTCTTCTGTCTCCCACTCTTGTTTAATCTCCCCTGAGACAGACTATTCATTTCCTAGGGCGACCATAACAAAGTGCCACAAACGAGGTGGGTTTAAAGCCAAACAGAAATTCATTGTCTTAAATTGTGGAGGCTAGCAGTCTGAATTCAAGGTGTTGGCAAGGCAGTGCTCCCGAGGAAACCTGTAGGAGAACCCTTCCTTGCCTCTTCCTAGCTCTGTGGTTTGCTGGCGGTCTTTAGTGTTCCCTGGCTTCCAGCTGCATCACTCCACTCTCCACTTTTGTCCTCACCTGGTATTCTCCCTGTATGTCTCTGTCTTAACATGGATGGCATCTTATAAGGGCTAGTCATATTGGAGTTCAGGTCCATCCTACTCCAGTATAACCTTATCTGCAATTATCTTATTTCCAAATAAGGTCATATTTTGAGGTACTGGGGATTAGGATTTATCAAAAAACATCTCTTTTTGTGGGGACATAATTCAACCCATAACAGTCTGCCCTCTGGCCCCCCAAACTACATGTTATCACCACATGCAAAATATATTCACGTCATCTCAACCTCCCCAAAAGTTGTAACCCAGCTGGACATGGTGGCTCACACCTGTAATCCCAGCTACTCTGGAGGCTGAGCAGGAGGCTGAGTCTCTTTTGCTCAGGAGTTTGAGGCCAGCCTGGGTAACATAGCAAAACCCCATCTCGAAAAAAAAAAAAATGTTAACCCATTCTGGAATCAGCTCTCATCCAATTAGAGAACACAATTCAACCCATAACGCTGACCTTCTCATACTTCCTTCTCAGAGTTCTCCTGGGGGTCCCTGACCTAAGGTTCTTCCCAACATGGGGAACATCAAATCTGCCATGTAGTCCCTGACCCTTTTTTTGCTTAGGATTTGATAAGGGGAGGGGAACTTGATGGAAGGCAAAGAGATTATGCCTTTCTCTTAAAGCCTGTAGGGGGATGGGCAGAGAGCTCTGTTGGATTTTCTCATGTCACACCTCTAGGTACGTGAACACGCTCCTGAAACTCATCCCACTGGTGCTGAGTCTGCAGGAGCAACTGCAGCAGGCAGTGCAGAATGGGGACATGGAGACCTCCCATGGCATCTGTCGCATCGCTGTGGCCCTGGGCGAGAACCACTCCCGGTAAGGGGTGGGGAAGCTGGGGGTGGGACAGTAGGGTCCTCTAAGAGGTGGGGTTCTGGAAGTTCCTCAAGAGGTAGAATGACCTGTGTCTCCTCCTCCCCAGGGCCTTGCTGGACCAAGTAGAGCACTGGCAGAGTTTCCTGGCACTTGTCAACATGATTATGTTCTGCACAGGCATCCCTGGCCACTATCCTGTCAATGAGACCACCAGCTCTCTAACCCTCACCTTCTGGTACACGCTGCAGGTGTGTATATGTGACCTCCAGTAGGACTGGGCTGCGGTGAAAGAAGGTGGGTCACGGGCTTCTATGGCTACTGGTGAGGTGGCTAATTCTCTTCCCTGGCTCTCTCAGGATGATATTCTATCCTTTGAGGCAGAGAAGCAGGCTGTATACCAGCAGGTGTACCGGCCAGTCTACTTCCAGCTGGTGGATGTGCTTCTGCACAAGGCCCAGTTCCCTTCTGATGAGGAATATGGATTTTGGTCCTCAGACGAGAAGGAGCAGTTCCGAATTTACAGGTGATAGTAGCAGGCCAACTCCTCTAATATCGAGTCCATAAATAATGAAGGCAATGAGGGAAGGGGCCCAGGGCCAGGCTTTCTGAATTTGGGGGCTTCTCTCTCTGTTCTCTAGGCATTGTTGCAGGGTTGTGGGGGCACTGGGGTAGGCTCCTGGGCTTGGGGGCAGGATCCAGGCAGTATAAAAGGCCTTCATCTGCTTCTCAGGGTGGACATCTCAGACACGCTCATGTATGTCTATGAGATGTTGGGGGCCGAGCTGCTCAGCAACCTCTATGACAAGCTGGGTCGTTTGCTCACCAGCTCAGAGGAGCCCTACTCCTGGCAGGTACCTCCCAAGCCTGATTCCCTCAGCCCTCCCAGACCTGTCACACCTCCTCCTCATCCAAGCCAGTGGCACCCTCTTTCCCCAGCACACGGAGGCCCTCCTCTATGGCTTCCAATCCATCGCAGAGACCATCGACGTCAACTATTCTGATGTGGTACCTGGGCTCATTGGCCTCATCCCACGGATCAGCATCAGCAACGTGCAGCTGGCAGATACTGTCATGTTCACCATTGGTGAGACCTGGCACACGCCCATGACCATATTCCCAGAGCCACAGCACCCGTCCCCGGCCACAGCCAGCATGCTGGATCCTATCCAGAATGGGAGAGCCACATGCCTACACACAGTGTTGTAACAAACTGACTGTCCTGGCAGGTCTAGGGGGTCCATCTGATGGCACAATGAGCTGCAATTCAGTGAGACTAGTTTACTGTCAGGGGAAATTAAACAAGAGTAGGAGACAGAAGAGTAAACAGTGGTTCAGGAGCCCTGATTAAAAAAAGACTTTGGAAGGCAGCAACAGCTCATGAGAGCATCCATCCCCACCATCCACTTCACCCTGACAATTTACTGTCAGTGAAACAGCAGTATTGGGCCTCTGTTGAGTAACCCTTTCCTGCTTCTCTGCTGTAAGGCTCTTGTTTAAGCATGCACATGCATATTTGCCCGTGTAGTCCTCTGAATGGAGCAGTGCTCTGTGCTAGGGCTGCAACTTGACCCTGCCAGGAACTCTGCTCGCCTCAGAGACATGGTACAAAGCCAGTCTGGCCTGCCTCAAAAGATCCTCCTGTCTTCCTCCTTCCTCTAGGAGCTCTGTCTGAATGGCTGGCTGACCACCCTGTCATGATCAACAGTGTTCTACCCCTGGTACTGCATGCCCTAGGTAATCCTGAGCTCTCTGTCTCTTCTGTGTCTACCCTCAAGAAGATCTGCCGAGAGTGCAAGTATGACCTGCCTCCCTATGCTGCCAACATTGTGGCTGTGTCCCAGGTATGCAGGGGCCCTGGATGGTGCTGGGCCTCAGCGCACTCTGCGCTGTGCTGATACTACATTCCTTCTTTCTACCCCTAGGATGTGCTGATGAAACAGATCCACAAGGTGCGGCTCAGAAGTTTCTAGGGGTCTCCTTGGGGGTCTTGTGAGAATCTCTTATCCCTGAAATCCTGTTTTTTGCTTTCCCCTTCCTCTTATCCCTTACTCTCTGTTTTTGGAAGCTTCTCCCAAGAGGCTCATTTTCCTTCCTACCCCACAACTAGATGTGGTCAGGACTGACCATTCATGTTCTGCCCCACAGACAAGCCAGTGCATGTGGCTGATGCAAGCACTGGGCTTCCTGCTGTCAGCTCTTCAAGTGGAGGAGATCCTTAAGAACCTGCACTTGCTCATCTCACCCTATATCCAGCAACTGGAGAAGCTGGCAGAGGAGATAGTGAGTGAGCTCTGGGGGCCAGGGAGTAGTACTGGGATGCTGTGGCTGATGAGGGGTGAGGTTGGAGCTGGCCCTCTGAGTTGGGGCTCAGTGATCTGGACCAAACTGGGGCTGGGAGATCTGGAGCTTGGTTTGCTTCTCCCTGCAGCCCAATCCCTCCAACAAGCTGGCCATTGTCCACATCTTGGGGCTTCTCTCCAACCTCTTCACCACACTGGACATCAGTCATCATGACGATGATCACGAAGGCCCTGAGCTTCGGAAGCTGCCAGTGCCGCAGGGACCCAACCCCGTGGGTGACATTGTCTTTGCCATCCCCCCAACCCCCACCTGTGGGAGTGTCTTTGTCACTCTTCAATTCTGTGGGTAATGTTGTCATTGTTCTCCTTTCCCCATGGGGGTGATGTGTTTGGTCCTCTGATTCCATGAATGACCTATAATTACCTCTCACTCTGTAGGTAGCAATGTCATTATCTCACTCAACTCTGTGTTTGATGTTGTCCTTGTCCCCAGCCCAATTAGGGTGATGTCATTGAAATTCTTCAGCCCCATGAGGGACATTGATATTATATCCTTCAACCCTTAAGTGATGTTATTATGGGCCCCTGTTCAACACCCCACCCACCCTCCGCCCTGTAGGGCCTTCTACTTCAACATTTACTGTCCCCTGTGGGCACTAAGGATGCTTATTACATCCTCCGCATGTAATAGTTCTGGCCTTCAAGTTGCTCCCAGTGTAGAGGAAGTTCAAGTTGCTCAGATTGTCACAAAGCAGTGTGATAAGTCCTGTGATAAGCTTGGACACAGGTTTTGGGGTGACCACTTACAAGCTGCTTGATCTGGAGCAAGCCTCAGCTTCCCATTAAAAACTATGAACATTGAAATGTCTGGCTTACTTAATTCATAGAACTGTGCTGGATAGTAGATGTGGTCTTAAGTGTAGGTAGTTTGCATATTGTAAAGTTCTTTACAAATACAAAGGACTGCTTTGCTCATTGTTCACAGAACTCCCTCCAGGATTTCTCCTGGAGAAAAGGAAACCATAGGCATCCTGGCCTCTCTGCTTAACTCTGCAACCGAGTTTCAGTTAGCCTCTCGGCTTTAGACCACACCTGGGCCACTGTCGTCGGACAGAGCCCCTTCTTGATATGGTAGACATCATCCTGCCTTTCCTTGCCTCCCAGGATCTCACTCTGCTCTCTGCTCCTCCATAAGCTGCCTGCATCTGTGCATTCTTTGGGGCTCCCTACCTCAAGCCTATTTAGAGGAGATCGCATCTCTACTTCTTTAGGGTCTAGCCCATAGCCTTGGTTTTACAGAACCGAGATATATAGGGAGTGATTTTTTTTTTAAGTCTACAAAGTTTTCAATTGCTTATGAAGCACTTGTGATATCTCTGCTTTGCAGTTTGAGGCTTCCTTTGAGATGATCCCTAGAATTCAGGATATCCTCCTTTTTCATTCATCAGAGAGTTCAGCAAACCACTTCTTCCCCCAGGGGTCCCACGCACTGGGTCCTCAATGTGCATTCTGGGGCAATAAGTTTGAATTCCCCTCCTCCCTGCTACCAAGTGCTTCTCAAGTGGGTCACAGTGATCAATAGCAGAAGCACCTCACTTCTTCCTGTGTCTTCAGGTGGTGGTGGTGCTGCAGCAGGTCTTCCAGCTTATCCAGAAGGTGCTGAGCAAATGGTTGAATGATGCCCAGGTGGTGGAGGTGAGCCCTGGCCCTTGCCCTCTGCTCCATGGTTATTGCTCGGAGGTGTAGCAGGAGTAAGATGTTGCCACATTTCAGCTTGCAATGGTTTGGAGAAAACAGGAGGTGAATCCTGCTGCACAGAGATAAGGAATCTTTTAGAACTCCCCAGTATCATGAGAAATGCTTAACGCAGGGACTGTAATATTAGGGTTGAGTGACAGCCAGGCATCTGTTTTGGCATGAGAAACCTGCCTTTGGTCCCTTTTCAGTTCAGATTTTTGTTGCCGTTGCTGCTCCCTGAGAGGAAATGGTGGAGATGTAAATGGCAGGAGTTAAGTTCCACAGTTTCATCCTGTGCCCCTCAGTGAAGGGCCTTTGCCCCCTGCCAGGGTGAGGGTCAGACTTGCTTACCTTCCTTGGTTTGCAAGACCAGGCAAGGCTTATAGGTAAGGGCCCGATCTTAGGCCCACTCTGTGCAGGGCTTCAGAGCTGTTCCAGCCAATCATGACCTGCTGACCAGGGCCCCTTTGCTTTCTTCCCAAGGCGGTGTGCGCTATCTTTGAGAAGTCGGTTAAGACGCTGCTGGATGACTTTGCCCCCATGGTGCCACAGCTGTGTGAGATGCTGGGTCGGATGTACAGCACCATCCCCCAGGCCTCTGCTCTTGACCTCACTCGACAGGTGGGCCTTCTGATTGGGGCAGAGATCCTGACCCTGGGTGGGGGTGGGTCAGGTAGCTGCTGTGTCTGGGGTCCCCACTTGCATTCCAGGGATATTGCCCGGTCCTGGTGAGACTGGGTCTCAGCTGACCAGCATTCCCTGCTTTGTTGTAGCTGGTCCACATCTTTGCTCATGAGCCTGCCCACTTTCCCCCAATTGAGGCCCTCTTCCTGCTCGTCACCTCCGTCACACTCACTCTCTTCCAGCAAGGTAGGTCCTGACCAGGGTCTCTGCTGCTGCCGCCACTGCCACTGCCTCTGCTTCCCCAAATGGGGAGCCAAAGCTGCCCACTCTGTTCTTCTCTGTCCCCTGAGTCACATGTGGGACTTGATGGGAAACCTGTGAGATCAAGCACAACACCTTACAAATAGTTGAAACCTTAGGTTGAAGTGGATAAGAGGGTGAATGATGTCTTCTGCTGGCCTGCTGGGCTCAGGGCCAGTCTGGATATGGAAGAAGGAAGTGGGGGTGGGAGGTGGGCAGAGGCTCTGAGGGGTTTGGGGCACTAGGCTGGCTCCTTTACTTTGGGATATAATGAAAAGAGGAAAGAGCATGGGCTTTTGAAGTCAGCTAGACCCAGATTCTAAGTTTATCACCACCAACTAGTTGTGTGTCCTTGGGCAAGTCACTTAACCTTTGCCGAGCCTTCATTTCCATATCTGTGAAACGGAGATACCATATACTTGAAATGATTGTTTACAGGTATTAAAGTCACATCTTCTGGGCCCCTGGTTCAGGGGCTTTTGCACAATGAAATACTCAGAGACTGATGGTTCCTTTCCCTGCATCAAGGCTTAGTCCTTTCTAGGCCAGAAGTCAAGTACCTTTGGCTGTGGTCCTAGCCCTCCATTCCCTGTGGCCCTTTGCCTGAGAGAGTTGGGAGCAGGGGCTTCATTCAGGCTTCTCGTGTTGTCTAATCCAGGCTTCCGATTTGGAAAAACAAAAACGAAAAAACAGCACTGTTCAGCTAGCCTCGTGAGCCTTGCCTGGATTTGTGGTCACAGGTTTGAGGCTCACCAGGGGTCTCGGTGGGTACTCAGAGTACTCTTAGCTCATAACCTCAGTGGTCTCATGATCCTGGCCTCTGTTCCTGTGGGCCATGGAGTAGATCCAAACTGGGAGGAAACCTGAACCAGAAACCTGGTGTGGTCATCCTCAACTCCACCTTTCCCACTCCCTGTACCCAATCTAGGATAAGCCCCATTGATCCTGGCTCCTGATTCTCTCCAGGTCAGTCCACTTGTACCCACCTCTGTGGCCACTGCCTTAGTTTAGGGTTTCACCTGGATTATCAACAACCTTTTAGCGGGTTTTCTTGACATCTCCCCTTCTCTCCAATCTGTTCTGCACACTGCAGCTATAATCTTCATAAAAACACAAATCTGAGCATTTGTCTTCCCAGGCTTAAAACTCTTTCATTGTTCCCATTGCCCTCAGCTTATTGTTCCATTCCCACCCACATGACAAGGCTCTGGCGTGCCTCTAATGTCCTCTCCTGCCGATATCCTCATGACTCCAAAATTCCAGCCACACTGCCCTTTCCTTACTGTGTCCCATTTGATCCCCATGCCTTGTGCCTCTGACTAGAATGTCCTAGGCCCTTTACTGGGTGAACTCTTGCTCCTTCATGCCTCAGAAAGGAGGAAGACTGCATCACTTCTCAAAGTAATTTCTCCGAGGCGGAATTGGGTACTTCTAACTGTACTGAAACTGCGTCCTGTACACACTGCTGACACAGCACTGATCACACACAATAATCAACTTTCATGTCTGTCTCTCTTACTAGACTAAGCCCCTCCAGGGCAGGGTTGAGTTTCTTCTCTCTGCATCCCCAGTGCCCAGAATGAGGCCAAAATACAGCAGGCCCCAGACACTGTTAAATAAAGGAGGGGGAGGGCTCCCTGCCCTTGGAGCCTTTCCTTATCGCTGTCTGGCCCACCTCTAGCAGGGTAGCTGCTGAACATCAAACCTGCAGGGTGCACATTGGGCCTTACTTTCTTGGACTTAAACAACTCAGGATTCAGATACCAAAGGGACAGGCTTTATTTATTGGCAGCTCTTCATAGCCTAGAGAGGGAAGCAGGGCAGAGATTATCTGCTTTACAGATGGGGAAACTGAGCATTTGTGGCTTGCACAAGATCACACAGCTACTTAGTGGTGTCTTAGGCAGATGGTTTTGCACCACATCCTCCTCAGAGTGGAGAAGCCTGGGTAGGAGCTCCAGGTGCATGCCATATTCTGGTCTCAGGAATCATCAGAACGGGAGGCAGAAGTGTCCAACATCTTATCTGTTGGGCTTTTTGGTTGTCTCACTGGACAGGATGGCTCCCATACCTGTTAGGCCATCCCAATCTTAGCCATTCCTTCCTCGGGCTCTGCCTTCCCACTGGACCATGGGATGACTCATTGACTGCTTTCCCTCTTTCTTGGCATGTCCAGATGATGGGAACTAGTCCTCAGCCCTGAGCTTGGCTCTCTGCTGAGTCTGTGTCCATGTGGAGGAGCTTTGCTGGGATGGGGCTCTTGTTTTTGGCCTTATGATGCTGTTTCCTCCTCTGGGCCCTGCTAGTGACTTGCGGGGCCATCTCCATAGCATGCTGGGCACTGCCCTACCTAAGCAAGAGTCCTCTGGTTTAAGTAGACCGAATAGATTCTTTTCCTTGGCCAGACCAAGAGCCCTAAGGCCTTTTAAGTGAGGTGGCACTTACTCAGGCTCTGATGCCATAGCCTTTCCAGGGCCCTCAGATAAACCTCAAAAGGAGATACCAAGGGTTGCCTCCCCCCCAACTATCCCGGCTCTCCTCTTCAATAACTGGCTGATGGGGAGGTATGTGCTAGGAGCAGTGTAGGGGTACCCCAATCTGCCAGAGGCCACAGTAAGTGTGGTGGCCATTTCTTCAGTTACGTGGAGTCCAGAATTGCTCACATATCAAGGGAACACTAGGGGATGGCATGAGGAGGAGTGGGGAGTAGGCGGAAGGCCCCGTGGAGGGAGCTGGGGCAGGCCCGTCCTTCACTTTGCCGTCTCTTTCTGTTGGGCTTCTCCCAGTTCATGGTTTTTGTATGTTTTGTTTCTTTATCTTGCTTCCTGCTGCTCATGTGCCCCCACGCTGTCTCCCTGCAGGCTCTCAGTCCCACATAACTATATGAGGTTGAGTTGCTGTTTGTATAATTTTTTCTTAAGTTCCATCTTTATTATATTTTAGGGCCCAGGGATCATCCTGATATTGTTGATTCATTTATGCAACTCCTGGCACAGGTGTGTTTTAGTTTTATTCATTCACGTTCTGTTCTCTCTCTCTCTCTTTCTCTTATGTTGAAATTCAATTTAAGCCTATTTTTAGCTTTCTGTTGACAAATTTTTTTTCTGTTCAGTTGAATAGAGTTTCTTCATCTGTTTCCGTGGAAGTTGACAACCCAACATCCTCCTTTAGTGCCCCTATGCCTCAACTAGCTCAGTCTTCTACAAAGACCAGGGAGAGGCTGATCCCAAAGGGAGGGAGCTGGGCTGGCCTCGGGTGGGGAGTGGGAAAGGGAGGGGGTGGTGACTGTGCCCAGCAGCTTCTTGTTGCCCAAGAAGTTCATGGGTAGGACTGGAGTTGAAGGGCCTGGGGTTCACTGTCCCCGTGCTCCTGCCGGGAACTGCCTGCCTCAGTGCCCCCAGCCTGCTCCTGAGAGGTAGGCTGGGAGCAGCTCCAAAGCAAGGGACTGAAAAGAGGAATGTGCGCGGTGGAGCCCAGAGTTGGGCTGTTGGAGAGGTTGAGCTGGTGGGAGGTGGAGTGCAGGCTCCATTGTGAGACCACGTTAGGATGTGTTTGCATTTTGTATGTGTTTAAGTGTGTGAGACCTTATTTTGTATGTCTTGAGTTTGGTTTGGGAAGGGAACGGAAATCACCTGTAAGTAGTGTGTGTATTGTGTTGGGTGCTAGGATGAATGCGTGCATTGATGCATGCTGTATGTTGATGTGTTATGTGTTTTGTGTTGTTTGTTGCTATGTTAGTCCTTGATGGTTTAGAGCGTGGACGTGTGCTGGAGGTGTGTGTGTGTTGGGCTATGGGAGTGTATATTATGGAGGATAGGAGTATATGTTGTAGTATCGGTATGTCTGTATTAGAGTATGATTTGGAGGAGATGAATGTTGGGCTGTGGGGGTATAGACTTAGTGTGATGGGGGCTTCTGTGTGTTCGGGGTTCCTAGCACACAGAACCCCTAACCTGTGAGTTGGGGTAAATGGAGTGTTTCTTTGAATCATTCCACAGATTTTTTTTCTCTCTGAGACGGAGTCTCACTCTGTCGCCAGGCTGGAGTGCAGTGGCGCGATCTTGGCTCATTGCAACCTCTGCCTCCCAGGTTCAAGCGATTCTCTTGCCTCAGCCTCCCGAGTAACTGAGACTACAGGCGCATGCCTCCACGCCCAGCTAATTTTTGTATTTTTGGTAGAGACAAGGTTTTACTGTGTTGGCCAGGATGGTCTCGATCTCTTGACCTCATGATCTGCCTGCCTCGGCCTCCCAAAGTGCTGGGATTACAGGCGTGAGCCACCGTGCCTGGCCCTCATTCCACAGATATTTTTATTGAGTGTGTAATACATGCTGTACTTTGCTGGGTATTGAGGATACGACAGTGAGCAAAAGCAGGCACAGTTCTTGCTCTCCTGGAACTTACAAGTCTAGTTTCTGGGATAGGGGGAGGGTGGGACAAGGGAAGAATAGGGAGTGTTCTGGGCTGGGTGGATATGTGTGTGGGTGTTTTCAGGGGTGTATCTTTGATGGGGAGGGTGTCTGAATGTGTATTTTGGATGGGTATGTTGGGAGAGTGCACAGGAGGACTGTGGGAAGGCTGAGGGTGTAGGTGTGTGGACATGGTTTGCGGATGTGCAGATGTTCAGTGTGTGACTGTCATGAGGGTGTGTTCCAGATGGGGAGAGAGTGTGTATGTAAGGGGTATGATAGAGATATATAAGGAGGGCATTTCAAGTGATGGTGCGTGCGGAGGTGTTTGCACATGAGTAAACATGGGGAGGAGAGGGGATGTGAGGGGTTGGAGGGTAGAGGTCTATCTGGTGTGCACAGGGGGCATTTCTTGGCAGCAGCAGTGTTTAAGGATGGCTGGAGCATCTCCTGTGACCTGAGGATGTGCCAGTCATGTCCTGGTACCACTTGGGGCAGGCCATCTGCCCCCATCACATCATCTGTTCCCCCTCACCCACAGCACTACTGGCTCCTTGGTGTGTGTATGGCCGAAGAGGGCCTGGACACAGGGTACCCTGGATGAAAGTGGGACTGAGGCTCCAAGGCTCCTGCTGTGCTTTTCCTCTTCTTAGCAGGAGCTGGAGGGTGTCTCAGGAATACAGGAGGGACATGGGGGGAGGGCTGTTGGGCTGAGGGCTCCCTGTCTGGCTGCCATCTCTTCTGCTGCCCTGTTCACAAACCTGGGGTGCTTAACTCCCTCTGTTAATCAACATGAAGTCACTGCTGGCAACCTGGAGCCTGCAAGATCTCTGCACCCTGATGGAGGGGAAGGTGTCTAGAACCCAAACTTTCTGCATTATGATCCCCACTCCCAACCTCTCTCACATATACCCATGCATTCATGTACACATATGTGTACATAGCATCCCTTGAGCTGTCCTCACCTGATCTACTGAACTCTGGGGTGGTCCGGGTTCCCCAGAGATGGCTGGGTAGCTGGTTTTGGCAGCTTCTACCTGTAAGGTGTGAAGTTGGGGGGTGGGGTGGCAGGTGAGTGGGGGGGATGGTCCTTGGAACTGGCTGGGGCTGGGCTTACCAGCTCCACCTCCTGCAGGCTCTGAAGCGGAAGCCAGATTTATTCCTGTGTGAACGACTGGATGTCAAAGCTGTGTTCCAATGTGGTAAGTGGGGCCAGATGGACAGGTGGGCCTGGGGCTCCTCCAGGAGGATCCTTACGCCCCATCTGATCTGCCTCTGCCTCTCCCTCTCCCACAGCTGTGCTGGCCCTCAAGTTCCCTGAGGCACCTACTGTCAAGGCCTCCTGTGGCTTCTTTGTGAGTCCCATGCTGAACCCTGACCCACTGCCACCCTAATGCCCTGCCCTGCCCAGGACTCCAGACGGTAGGGCTGTGGTGTACAGGTCTTGTCTTCAGGGAGAGCTGGGAAGGAGCTGGGCTGATGGACCTCTCCATCCTCTGCAGACAGAGCTGCTGCCTCGGTGTGGGGAAGTAGAGTCTGTGGGAAAGGTGGTACAGGAAGACGGTCGTATGCTGCTCATAGCAGTGCTGGAGGTGAGATGGAGCAAAGAGGGGTGTGATGGGGGTGAGGGCCCCGCACTGCTGAGGCAGCCCAACTTCTGGGAGGCTTGAGCCTTTGGTTCCCTTGAGGTCTAAGATTCTGTTTCTTCTTCAATTAAATGACTGAAAGTTGTTAGGATTGCTGTGGGGATCAGCTGGCTCTCAAAAAAGCAGCGCTCATTGTTATGTGCAGATTGGCTTAGGAACTGTCTAGAGGGCCTGGGGCACAGTTAGATGTTCTTGCTGCAGAAGGGGCAACACCCTGGTGTGCTGAGAGCCCCTCTCCCTCAGGCCATTGGGGGCCAGGCCTCCCGCAGCCTCATGGACTGCTTTGCCGACATCCTGTTCGCCCTGAACAAGCACTGCTTCAGCCTCCTGAGCATGTGGATCAAGGAGGCCCTGCAGCCACCTGGCTTTCCCTCTGCCCGCCTCAGTCCTGAACAGAAGGATACCTTCAGCCAGCAGATCCTTCGGTGAGCAGAGCTGGGGTGGGCCTTGGCTCAGGCAGAGAGGGGGCAGTGGTGGTGGCCGGTGCTAACCTGCTCTCCCTTTTCTCCTTCAGTGAGCGCGTGAACAAGAGGCGGGTGAAGGAGATGGTGAAGGAGTTCACACTGCTGTGCCGGGGTCTCCATGGCACAGATTACACAGCTGACTACTGAGGGGTGCCCCCATCCCACCCACCCCTTCCCTTCACCCTTCCCTATCCCCAAAGAGTAAACCTGGACCCTCACTGCTGCCTCTGCCTCCTTTCTGCTGCCACCACCACCTAACTGAAAGCCTCGGTCCAGAAGGCCCAAGGGAACAATAGGAGGATGCTTGGACGCAGGCCTTGTGGGGGAATGATGGGAACACCCTTTAGCTCCCAGGTTGGAAGAGATATTGCTGTGGCCAAGCCACCTAGGCTGGAGCCCTTCAGAATACAGTCATTGCCCTTGGGGTGGGGTGGCTGCAGTAGTGTCATCAACCCCCCATTTCCATTAAATTAGTCCCAGCCTGCATGTTTGCATACATTTATTTAATCAACAGCACTGAGTACTAGGCCCCAAGCTCTAGCCAGCATTGTTCTGCCCTGAACAAAGGTTGATCTAGTCCATAGCAACCATGCTAAGCTGGGAGAAGGGTGAGGAAGTGAGGGAAGGCTGCATGGAGGAAGTTTTTGGCAGGAATAGCAGCCTTCCTAGGTACAGGACTTGGGGCTTTGGGCTGCAAGTGGGGTAGGGCCGGGTCCATTTGGGAGGGAAGAAATGGAGTGGGGTCTTGACTTCCAGGATGGGTTTCTGGTGTGGAGTTAATACAACATTGAACTTGCATATGGTTGAGGAGGGCTATAGAAAGGGGCTGAGTGTGTGTGTGTTGTGGGGGGGTGGTGGTGGTAGAGAGGTGAGGGAGAGAAGATATCTAAGCCCCAGAGGAGGAAAGAGGAAAGCAGGACCTAGTGTTGTCCATATGTCCACCGCTCCCCACTTACACAAGACTTCCAGCACAGGATGATCAGGGATCGGTCAGCACCAGGGACAGCTCCTGATCTGCTCTTGTTTTCCTCCCTAGCAGGATTGCCTCCCTTTCTGTCTCCTCAGCTATAGTTTCACCTGGATTGCCGCTCAGGTACCCCGGGCTTCTCAGTAAGATCTGAAGAGCAGGACTGAGTTTTCCCCCACGCTCACCCGTGAGCTTTGAATCTCCTTGTAGGTGATAGGGGAATTGGTTACTGTCACATGCATCCCACTCAGTAGATCTGGATTTGATGCTGGTCGTGCCACTGAATTAGTGTTTTATTACACAAATAGTCTCCTTGAACCTCAGTTTCCTTATCTGACAAAAGTATGTAAGGAGGGCATTTCAAGTGATGGTGCATGTGGGGGTGTTTGTACATGAGTAAACATGGGGAGTAGAGGGGATGTGAGGGGCTGAAGGGTAGAGGTCTATGTGGTGTGCACGGGGCATTGCTGGGGAGAAGCAGTGTTTGAGGATGGCTGGAGCTGTGCAGAGCATCTCCTGTGACCTGAGGATTTGCCAGTCACGTCCTGGTACCACTCGGGATAATTCTTACTCCAAACAGTATAAACTCTTAAAAATGAAGTGCCTAATGTACAGTAAGTGCTCAGTATTTGGCTGATTAAGTAGCAAATGGTTTCACTGCATGTGATATCCAAAAAACTACTCTATAAAGTATATAAATTAATTTGACCCTCACAACAGTCTTATTAAGAGGCACTATCGTCACAACTCCCCATTCTGCAGATAAGGAAATGAGCATAGAGACATTCCTAAGATACTCAGTAGCAAGTGACCAAGCACAATATTCAAACCCGAGCAGGTCGGCACCAAGTTTAAAATTATGCAGTGAAGCCGGGAACGGTGGCTCATGCCTGTAATCTCAGCATTTGGGAGGCCGAGGTGAGTCGATTGCTTGAGCTCAGGAGTTTGTGACCAGCTTGAGCAATATGGCAAAAACCTGTCTCTGCAAAAAAATACAAAAATTAGCGGCATGTGGTGGCGCGCGCCTGTAGTCCCAGCTACTCCGGGGGCTGAGGTGGGAGGATGGTTTCAGCCCAGGAGGCGAAAGTTGCCGAGATCGTGCCACTGCCTTTCAGTCCAAGTAACAGCGAGACCTTGTCTAAAAAAAAGAGACAAAGGAAGAAGAAAGGAAGAAAGAAAAAAATGTTAAATGATACTGCCCAGAGGATAGAATGATACTGCCCAGAGGATAAATGCTTAACGGTGAAGTCAGTGTTCCTGAGGACCATGGGTGGGCTGAGCAGGAGGACTCCGAGCGCCCGAGAGGAGCGCCAAGGGAACTACAATGCCCATAAGGCTCCGCGCCTTCCTCGAGGCACTTCCGGCTGGCCTGGCATTCAGGCAGAACATTGGTTCTCTGTGCGGGGCTTGATGGCGAGGATTGGAGGGCGGGAGCCGTGCTGATTTAGGATTGGTAAAATCGCTATCAGCCACGCCTCTAAAACCCGGAAGTAACCTCCCCGGTAGTCCCGCGTGTAGCGGTGAAACTGGAGCTACGATGACTGAAGGGGATGCCCACCAGCTGAAGGCCGACCGTGATTCCCCCTACCTCCACAAGGCGATTCTGACCCACTGAGTGCTGCTCTTGAGGACGCGGGCCCCGAAGCTGACTCAGGGAGGTCCCCGCTGCATCCCACCACCCAGGCTCTGCCTCATGGAGTCGACGTTTAGCAGCCCTGCCGAGGCGGCGCTGCAGCGAGAGGCTGGGGTGCCAGGACTGCTCACTCCTCTCCCGGACCTGGACCGAGTGTACGAGCTGGAGCGAGTCGCTGGATTTGTCCGCGATCTGGGGTGTGAACGAGTGAGGACAGACTTAGGGAAGGGTGGTTCGCCTCTATGGGGGTGGGTCGCCCAGAGGATCCGGATCTTGGGGGATTTTGTGAGGGCAAGGGGGTGGGGGAATCGGTTTGTCCGCAGCACGTTAACCACCCCTCCCTTCCACCTACTCCGTAGGGCAGAGTGCACCTCTGGGACCAGGGGCGTTGAAGGTTCAGTAGGAGCTTCCAGAATATTGCCTTTAAAGAGGCCCTCGGTGGGAGAGAGGCTGTCCTTGACTTCATGGCTTATGCTTATAGGTTGCCTTGCAATTCCCTGACCAGTTATTGGGAGATGCTGTGGCTGTGGCTGCACGACTGGAGGAGACGACAAGGTCAAAGATGTTCATTCTGGGGGACACAGCCTACGGCAGGTGTGAACTTGGCCTTAGATGGGCCAGGCCTGGGGACCCAGGGCTTATGGGGTTTTCCCTCTATGACAGCGTTTGCCTTCAATGGTGGTGTTTCTCCTTGATGATAATGGTAATGACTCCCCTTCTGATGCTAGTAGCTCCCTTCATTGACAAAGTCTTCCTTTTATGAAACCATTTTATACACTGACCACATTTCCCAGTGATGACAGCAACTCGCCTCCAGAAGAGACCCCGTTTCACTGATGCTGTCTCCCCTGCAGCTGCTGTGTGGATGTACTGGGTGCTGAGAAAGCTGGAGCTCAGGCTCTTGTACATTTTGGCCCTGCCTGCTTAAGCCCCCCAGCCCGCCCACTGCCCGTCACCTTCGTCCTTGGTCACCGTTCTGTGGCGTTGGAGCTCTGCGTCAAGGCCTTTGAGGCCCAGAACCCAGACCCCAAAGTGCCTGTGGTGCTGCTGAGTGAGCCGGCCTGTGCCCATGCCCTGGGTAAGGGGTTTTGCCTGTGTATGCACAAAGGGTGAACCAACTGCTTTCTGCCTTAATTTCCTCATTTCCATATACTTCCCTAGAGCTCTTGGTATGGGCTTGGCCCTAGCCTACTGGGTCATATTTAGTCTCCTGGGGATGAGGGAGCTCCTACTTTGCCGGGCTCCAACCTCCACACTGCCTCCTTCTCTTCCAGAGGCTTTGGCTACTCTCCTGCGCCCACGGTACCTGGACCTGCTAGTCTCCAGCCCAGCTTTTCCCCTGCCAGTGGGGTCCCTGAGTCCAGAGTCTAAGCCCCTGGAGCGTTTTGGGCGCCGCTTCCCCCTTGCTCCAGGGAGGCATCTAGAAGAGTATGGTGCCTTCTATGTGGGGGGCTCCAAGGCCAGCCCTGACCTGGACCTTGACCCAGACCTGAGTCGGCTGCTCTTGGGATGGGCACCAGGTCGACCCTTCTCCTCCTGCTGCCCAGATACAGGGAAGACTCAGGATGAGGGTGCCCGGGCTGGACGGCTAAGGGCACGAAGACAATATCTGGTAGAGAGGGCCAGAGATGCCCGCGTGGTAGGGCTGCTGGCA
>PVKP010011037.1:0-62731 GCA_004027715.1 Plecturocebus donacophilus
TGTGTCTCTATCTCCTTCAGTTCTGCTCTAATCTTAGTTATTTCTTGTCTTCTGCTAGCTTTTGAATTTATTTACTCTTGCTCCTCTAGGTCTTTTAATTGTGACAATAGTGTGTCGATTTTAGATCTTTCCTCACTTCTCATGTGGGCATTTAGTGCTATAAATTTCTCCATAGACACTGCTTTAAATGTGTCCCAGAGATTCTGGTGCATTGTGTCTCATTCTCATTGGTTTTGAAGAACATCTTTATTTCTGCCTTCATTTCATTGTTTACCCAGTAGTTATTCAAGAGAAGGTTGTTCAGTCTCCATGTAGTTGTACGGTTTTGAGTGAGTTTCTTAATCCTGAGTTCTAATTTGACTGCACTGTGGTCTGAGAGACTGGTTGTTATGATTTCGGTTCTTTTGCATTTGCTGAGGAGTGATTTACTTCCAATTATGTGGTCAATTTTAAAGTAAGTGCGATGTGGTGCTGAGAAGAATGTATATTCTGTGGATTTGGGGTGGAGAGTTCTGTAGATGTCTATTAGGTCCACTTGGTCCAGATCTGAGTCCAAGTCCTGGATATCCTTGTTAATTTTCTGTCTCATTTATCTGTCTAATATTGACAGTGGAGTGTTAAAGTCTCCATTATTATTGTGTGGAAGTCTAAGCCTCTTTGTAAGTCATTAAGAACTTGCATTATGTATCTGGGTGCTCCTGTATTGGTGCATATATATTTAGGATAGATCTTCTGTTGCATTGATCCTTTACCATTATGTAATGTCCTTTTGAGTCTCTTTTGATCTTTGTTGGTTTAAAGTCCACTTTATCAGAGACTAGGACTGCAACCCCTGCTTTCTTTTTTTCTCCATTTGCTTGGTAAATCTTCCTCCATCCCTTTATTTTGAGTCTGTGTGTGTCTCTGCACATGAGATGGGTCTCTTGAATACAGGACACCAATGGGTCTTGACTTTTTATACAATTTGCCAGTCTGTGTCTTTTGATTGGAGCATTTAGCACATTTATATTTAAGGTTAATATTGTTATGTGTGAATTGATTCTGCCATTTTGATACTAGCTGGTTTTTTGCACATTAGTTGTTGCAGTTTCTTCATTGTGTTGATGGTCATTACCATTTGGTATGTTTTTGCAGTGGCTGGTACTGGTTGTCTCTCTCCATATTTAGTGCTTCCTTCAAGAGCTCTTGTAAGGCAGGCCTGGTGGTGATAAAGTCTCTCAGCAATTGCTTGTCCATAAAGGCTTTTATTTCTTCTTCTCTTATGAAGCTTAGTTTGGCTGGATGTGAAATTGTAGATTGAAAGTTCTTTCCTTTAAGGATGTTGAATATTGGCCCCCACTCTCTTCTGGCTTGTAGGGTTTCAGCTGAGAGAGCCACTGTGAGTCTGATGGGCTTCCCTTTGTGGGTAATCTGACCTTTCTTTCTGGCTACACTTAGCATTTTTTCCTTCATTTCAACCCTGGTGAATCGGACAATTATGTGTCTTGGGGTTGCTCTTCTTGAGGAATACCTTTGTGGTGTTCTTTGTATTTCCTGGTTTTGAATGTTGGCCTGCCTTGCTAGGTTGGGGAAGTTCTCCTGGATGATATCCTGAAGAGTGTTTTCCAGATTGGATTCATTCTCCCTGTCACATTCAGGTACACTGATCAAACATAGATTAGGTCTTTTCACATAATCCCATGTTTCTTAGAGGCTTTGTTCATTTCTTTTCACCCTTTTCTCTCTAATCTTGCCTTGTTATTTTATTTGAGTCAATCTTCAATCTCTGATATCCTTTCTTCTGCTTGATCAGTTCAGCTACTGAACCTTACGTATGCTGCGTGAAGTTCTCATGCTGTGTTTTTCAGCTCCATGAAGTCGTTTATGTTCTTCTCTAAGCTGGTTATTCTAGTTAGCATTTCATCTAACCTTTTTTCAAGGTTCTTCGATTCTTTGTGTTGGGTTAGAACATGTTCCTTTAGCTCAGAGAAGTTTGTGGTTACCCACTTTCTGAAGCCTGCTTCTGTCAGTTCGTCAAACTCATTCTATATCCAGTTTTGTCCCCTAGCTGGTCAGGAGTTGTGATCTCTTGGAGGAAAAAAGATGTTCTGGTTTTGGGGATTTCATCTTTTTGTGCTTGATCCTTCCTATCTTCATGAATTTATCTACCTTTGGTGTTTGAAGTTGGTGACTTTTGGAGGGTGTCTCTGAGTGGATGTCCTTTCTGTTGATGTTGAAGCTATTTCTAACAGTCAGGCCCCTCTGTTGCAGGACTGCTGGAGGTCCACTCCAGACCCTGTTTGCCTGGGAATCACCAATGGAGGCTGCAGAATAGTAAGGTTTGCTGCCTGTTCCTTCGTCTGGTAGCTTCATCTCATAAGGGTACCCACCAGATTTCAGCCAGAGCTCTCCTGTATGATGTATCTCTTTGGATACACAGGGGGTCAGGGAGCCACTTGAGGAGACAGGCTGTCCCTTATCAGAGCTCAAGTGCTGTGCTGGGAGCTCCGTTACTGCCTTCAGAGTTGCTGGGTCGGAACATTTAAGTCTGCTGCAGCGGAATTCACAACCATCCCTTTTCTCAGGTGTTCTGTCCCAGGAAGGTGGGGCTTTATTTACACGTCCATGATGGGATGCTGTCTTCTTTCAGAGTTGCCCTGCCCATCAAGGAGGGAGTCTAGTCACAGTCTGCCTGCAGAGGCATTGCTGAGCTGTCCCGGGCTCTGCCCAGTTGCTGTATAAACTTCCTTGCTATTTTGTTTACACAGGAAAGGTTAGAACTGCCTCAGTAATGGCAGACTGCCTCAGTAATGGTGGACAGCCTTTCCCCCACCGAGCTTGGCTGTCGGAGATCAAGCTCAAACTTACGAGCTGTCTGCGAATCTCTCAAGCCAGTGAGTTTCAGTTTGCTGGTCTTTGTGGGGGTGGGACCTGCTGAGCCAGATTACTTGGCTCCATGCCCTCAGCCCCCCTTTTTTCAGGGGAATGGATGGCTCTGTCTCACAGTTGTTCCAGGTGCCAGTTAAAATGACCACTGAGATTTATGCTGGAAACCCACAGCACCAGCTGAAATGTCTGCCCAGGTTTGTTGTGGAAACCTGCAGCACTTGTCGGCCTGGCGGGAATCTCCTGGTCTGTGGGCTGTCAAGACTGTGGGAGAAGTGCAGTATCTGAACTGGAGTGCTGGAGTGGCTGGAAAAGTCCCTCACGGCCTCCACTGGGTAGGAGTGGGGGGGTCCTCCAGCCCACTGCACTTCCCAGGTGAGGCAGCACCCCACCCTGCCTCAGTTTGCCCTCCTTGGGCTACAACTGCTGTCCAACCAGTCCCACTGAGATGAACCTGGTACCTCAGTTGGAAATGCAGAGATCACTCACCTTCTGCATCACTCTCACTGGGAACTGTGCTTCAGAGCTATTCCTTTTCAGCCATCTTGGCGGAAGTCCCAGGAATATGCATTAATTAGGCTTTTACTCAGCAGCAATTTTGGTTTTGGAGTCAATTATTTTTAGCCCCTGTGAATTCAGGGACTTTGTAAAATTGTGGCAATTCACTTCAAGACTAATATTTCAGAGTAAATAATATAAATTAAAACACTTAATCCAACACAGATTATTGAAGGTTAACAATTGCTTTACTGTTTGATACAGTTTTCTAAGATGATCAATTTCATTTCTGAGAATGGAAGTAGGGACACCTCTTTGCTCCAGCTGCGAATTCCTTTAAAGGTAATACAGTAGTTTAGATTCAGTATAGAATGACTTGATAGTAAAGTTTTTAATCAACTTGAAGCAGTTGAGGTTTGGAGATAGAAAAAAATGAGTAAATTACTTCTCACTTATTAAATGCTCATGTTGTCCACTTTTTACTGTTCTCCTTCTTATTTTAAATGTGATTGTGTAGCAAAACTCTTCAGAAAACAATTCAGGGATCTTTTATACCCTCCAACCCCTCATCTATGTATTTCTTTCCATTTACATGGATTTATACACTAATGGCTCATAATCTTAAATAACACTAAAATGACCCTTCTCAATAGCAAATCGTTGATTTACAAAATTCAGACATCTTCATCATGTATGTTCAGACAATTGTGCTGGGAATCTTTTCTTAACAAAATGATGCCAAATTCTTAACAGCAGGTTACATCTGAAGGTTGACTTGTGGCAGAAACCTAATTAGTGACTTTTATTTAAACACCCTTTTCTCTAAATATTTCAAAGAAAGAGTGAGAGAATATAAAGAGGGCAGTTTGTTAGCAAAAAAATAAAATAAATGCTAGCCAACACTTAGAAGTAATACATTTATATTGGTTTCTTGTAGCAATTCTAATTTTCTCCCTTTAGGATTAAATGTCGGCTGCAGGTTGAATAGGGCAAAAACTGAAAGAAGACAACAGTTTGAAGCTTTCCCTTCCTTTTCCATTTCCAAACATAATATCAAATGACTTAAAATGAATGAAGATGCTTTAGAGTTCTGGGTGTCACAATAAAACACATAAGCTTACACATTTACATTGACACACATACTGTCCTTTCTAAAATGTCTCAAAAGAAAATATTGTATAATGGGAAAATTCTCTGTGTCACTTCATTTAAAAAATCAGGAAGCACCACTGCATGCATGTGAACCAAGCAGATGTGCACACAAATGTGTGTGTGTGTACGTGGAAGCACAACCAGCATTTGGAATGTCCACCCTCAGGCAAAGCAAGGACCTGTAAGTAGTACTATTTTTCCTATCAGCCCTGTGTGTTATTAATGGATAAAATCTGAACAGCAGCCAACCCCAAGGTGAACCCTATGCATTTAAAACATTTCATCAGACAGCTGAGATTTTTTTTTTTCCAGCAGATATCTCTCCAGCCGCCACTCAATAGATCCCAAGAAGAGAGCAATAGCTGGTCTCGCTAATGTGCAAATTGATAGTATGAGCTCCCCACTAAAATATAAACAGCTCTGTATTTCTTAAGTATCAATATCACAGGATGGGCTGGTGTGAGGGAAGTCTGTGGATTACTGTAGAATTATCTGGCAAAAGGAAGCAGTAAATGTAAAGTCTTTGCCCAACCAGCTGGCTTCTTGAGTTTCTTTCTGGGATGTTTGGATGCTCTGCTGAATTCTAACAGCAGGAATCTAGACATTTGTCTAGTTTACAACTTCAATTTTTTATAACGGTTATAAAAAATTGGAAGTAGGTGGTTTGTAAAGTTAGAGGTAGAATAAAAATAATTAGTGTTTACTTATTATTTTTATCTCTGCTTAATTACTAAAATGATTTGAATGTTCACTGGTTATTTTCATTTGCCACAGATCCATTCTTTACTCCATTTTGTGCCTAGAGAAGCTGACTCCTATGGAATGTATCACCCTGGCTACCTGGCCAACTGGCTTCCAATTGGACTTGACCACTGGAAGTCCTGGGAGAAGACTGGAGGCCAGGAGGAGGCACAGACTTTGATATTTCTTTCTTCCTACTGTGGGCCAGATTCCTGTGTTCCTTCCAGGAACACAGCTCCCAAAGAGGGGCCCATCTGCATGGCCACAGCTCTCACTGTGATTTGCTAACACAACTTCCATTCATGCCCCTTTAGGCTAGGAAGTGGCAGAGGCTGTCCACTCTTGCCAGTCTCTGAGTGCCTCATGTCCCTAATTTTTCCCTTTTGCTCTATCCACAATTTAGTAAATAGGCAGTTTCTTCATTAGAATGCCCTGTACCACATGGACGGGATACAACTTTCTGCTTTTTTCAGTATTAGTTAAAATTTGTAGAATGCTTACAACAGTGCCTGACACATAATAAGCATGCTTTATGTTTGTTAAATTAATAAAAGTAAACACATATAATCATAACATTGAATCATGTGTTCAGAGGAAAAGGGTGCTATGTTTGCCCAGGCAGAATCAAGAGCTCATTCCTAGCATAAGAGTTTGCGGAGTCAAGGAGTTAATACCAAGGATAAAGACAATCCCCCAAGGTGACCAAAACAATAGCAGCAACAACAAAACAGAATTGTATGCCATACCCTAGTTCCTAAGGTTGCTATCTTGGCCTCAAGGATTCTTTCTTTGTTTTTATTATATGGGTTAAACATGCATTTAATTTTTCCAAAGGTAGAATTTGAAGCAGTATTTCCCTCTTCCTAACTAAAGAGAACAAAGATTAATGAGGTATGAGTAAAAACAAAAGGAAACTTTATTAACCCATCATGGGTAACTTTAGGCCAGTAGAGAGGAAGAGCATGAGAGAGGAAGAAACCTAAAGAAGAATAGGTAGTCAAAGCCCTTGCCATGGCAGCCTGGTATGTGGTCCATTGATAGTGGCCACAGTGTAGTGGGCTATGTCCAGGAAGCCCGCAATCCCCAAGGAACTAGATCTGCCTTATCTTATCAGAGGAATGGGGAGCAGGAATTCAGCAGTCCATCAGGTGAAGCAGCAAAGGCACAGCAATGAATGTGAGTCCTGTCATCCAAGACCATCTTAGGGCCTCTTAGGGCCCTTCTTGTAACTGAATGTTTTTTATTGAATCTGACCAGCCTGACAATGGCTGGTGTGTGCTGGCACAAGAAACTCACCAATACTGTCAAATGATATTGCTCCTATATAGACTGTACACATGAATTCAACTGCTGCACTATTATTATGTTTTGTTCCAAATTTATCCCTAAAAAGATTGTCCTGGGAACCCCTATCATATAGTCTGCAATGCAAATCCCCATTTGCCTTTCAAGAATCCCCATCCAGCAGGAACTGGCCTCATCTCAAAATCTATTACCCTTTTGCTACTGGTATGTCTGCCCAAGTCTGAATTTTTTGTCTAGAATACCGCCTAAGGAGACTCTAACAGAACATTTTGTGGTTGCAACTCAATGCCATGAAGAGGTGAGGTGCTGGAGAATCTATTTTAAGTTCAGCAGAAGAATGCAGAATAGGCAATTTATATTCTGTCCTTTCACAGGTGTTTTCACCCAGTTTAGAGGCAGACAAACATCTTTAGTCTTCCAATTTCTAGTTGATAACTACTGGCTTCCATAGATGCATGGAAGCCCACATGCCCATATGAATAAGCATATATGGATGCACAGGTACACAGAAACACACATACACACAAAAGGCACAATCCCATGCATCTCTCAAAGCAAGCATTACTTCTATTCTAAACCTATAAGAAAGAAAAAAAAATATTTTCCTAAGTGCTCCATCATTTGAAAGGCAACCTCTCAGAGTGGAGTTCACACTGAGCCCCTTCTGGCTCAAAGCAAATAAGAATAATGCACATTGCTAAGACATATATCACCTTTTATTTTCCTTTTTTCTTTTCTTTTTTTTTTTTTTTTGAGAGATGAGGTCTCCCTCTGTTACCCAGGATGGAGTGCAGTTGCTTGAATACAGCTCATTTCAGCCCCCAAATCCTGAGCTCAAGTCATCCTTCCACCTCAGCCTCCTACTTAGATGGGACCCAAGCATGTGCTATTACACCCAGCTTTTTTTGTTTCTTTGTTCTGTATAGATAGGCTCTATGTGGCTCAGACAGATCTCAAACTCTTGGCTTCCTCCTTCCTTGCCTCCCAAAGTGCTGGAATTAACAGCCATGAGTCACCATGCCTGGCTGAGGGAGGGATATTTTAAATTACTGTGTTTTATTCTTAAATAAAATATGTTCATGGTAATTAAAAAAGAAGCAAGATTTATAATGAACAGTAATGGTATCTAAGCCCATCTCAGGTCTATTTTCCTACTGCAGAGATACAACCATTCATGGTAGTTTAGTTTTGTATTTTAGCAATATGCATATAAATATGTTTTTATATTTTTAATTGTTATGCAATAAAATTTCTTTTTTTTGTTTTTAACTGTATAGGTCTATGATTTTTGTGCTTTTTCATGGTGGTAAAATGTACATATAAAATTTACTATTTTTATCATTTTTAAGTGTACAGTTCTGGCATAAAGTACATTTACAGTGTTGTGCAGCCATAATCAGTGATCCATTTCCAAAATTTTTTTCATCTTGCTAAACTGAAACTTTATATCTATTAAGTGGCAACTGTTTATTACATCTTTACCTCAGTCCCTGGAAATCACCATTCTACCTTGGCTTCTGTAAATTTGACTTCTCTACTTATCTTAGATAAGTGGAATCAGACAATATTTTTTTCTGTGACTTATTTCAAGTTTCATGCATATTGTGGCATGTGTCCAAACTTTTTCAATATTGAAAGCTTCATAATATTCTATTGTGTTAATTTCTCAATTTGTCAGTGGACACTTGGGTTGCTTTCACCTTCTGCTATTGTGAATAATGGTGCTGTGAATATGAGTGTACAAATATCTGTTTAAGTATTTGTTTTTAATTTAATTTTTTGGGTAGCTATCCAAAAGTGGCATTGATGAATAATATGATAATTATATTTTTAATTTTTTGAGAAACCACAATACTATTTTTCATAGTAACTGTATCATTTTACATTCTGACAAACAGTGCAAAAGAATTTCAGTTTCTCCGCATCCTAGCCATGTGCACTTGAGAAGAATGTGTATTCTGCTATTTTTGCATAGTGTGTTTTTTAAGTGCCTGTTATGTCTACAGTACTGTTCAAGTTCTCTATTTCCTTATTGATCTCCTCTGTGGTTTTTGTATTCATTATTGAAAATAGAATATTAAAGTCTCTTACTATTATTGTGGATATATATATATTTCTCGATTCAGTTCTATAAATGTTTGCTTCATATATTTAGATCTGCTATTTGGTGCATATATGTTTATAATTGCTATATTTTCTTCATGAATTGATCCTTTTATCATTATATACTGCCCTTCTTTGTGTCATGTAACAGTTTTAACATGAAGTCTATTTTTTTTTTCCTATTACATGCCACACAAGGGACAGGCAATGGTAAGTAAAAATGCCATAAAATTTCCTACCATTTCAAATCTTGCTTTTTTTCCTTCATTAAGTGTCTATTTGGTTGCTGTAGATCTTTGGCTGATTTCCTGAACACCTGTAAAGTTACTTTAGTGTCTAGTTTCTTATTTAGTGTTTCCATGGAGAAATAAGTTCCTGTAGCTTCCAAGTCTGCAATCTTGCTTATGTTACTCTCAGTTATATGGAGATAAATATATAATATACACACATGCGTGTGTGTGTGTTTATATTTGTGTAATCACTACCACAATTAGGACACAAAACAGAATTCAGAAAAATCCCATCCTCCTAATGAACTCTCTTATGTTGTCTCCTTTTAATCGCACTGTCCATCCCACACATATACCCTGGCAACTATGCAAGTATATATTATACAAAAATAAGTTCATACTGTATCCACTACTCTGCAACTTGTTTTTTGTACTTATCAGTATCCTAGACACCGTTGTAAATCAATTCATGTGTCAACATTGAATATTTTAATGAAAGCCTAGTTTTCCATCATCATATGTTTATCTGGGCCTATATACATGTATAAAATGATCTTTACTAGATTTTTCAAGCTGTACTGAATGTATATATTGAAATCAGTCATTCAACACTTGTACTAATATAAATGTAGGATAATTAGATTTTCTATGTCAAAAGTTACATGAATTTATGCTTTTAATATTTATACCCAAGATACTGTCCAAATTTTACCCCAATTCTCACTCCTACAAGAGTCAAGTATCTTTCTCTCCATGTAACAATGAGTATAATAAAACTTTATAACATGGACAATCCCAGCAAAAAAAAAGTTAAAAACTCTGTTGACTTTTGCATTTGTTTAAAATGAACAAGGTTGACATCATTTGTTTTGTTTATCCATTTGTTTTTTCTTGAGGATTACCTTCTAGAATGTTCTGTCCTTTTTTTTAGTTGCCTTTTACACTATTATTTAAAAACTAACTGTACATTGATGAAATTATTCTTCATCTGTCGTGATTTTTCAGTTTGTTATATGTATTTCTACTTTCTTTGTGATATTTTGCCATCTAAAAATTCTAAACTTTATGTGCTTAGATTTATATTTTCCTTTCATGTACATGTGTTATGCTTAGGAAAGCATTGTCTTTTAATTTATAATAAAACCTAATAATATTTTCTTCATTTTAAGATTTCAACTTTTAAATCTTTTATTTATTTAGCTTTGTTGTGGTTTAGGAGGTAGGGTGGAGATCTACCTTTATTACTTTTCACAAATGGCAACTGAGTAGATTTAATGCATTTTAAAGAGAAACACATTTCCTTCCACTAATTTGAAATGTTAGTTTTGTAAATGACTAAATTCCTATATGCAATTAGATTCATTTCTGGACTCTCTATTCTATTCTTTTGATCTGTGTATTCTTTAGTCCCACTACCACATTGCTTTAATTATTGTACATGTATAAAATATTCTACTGCATGCTAATGTTAGTCAAGCTTTACTATATTTTCTTTTAAATAATATCTTATTTATTCTTAAAGGTATTTTAATGAAATTTATACAAATAAGCAGATAGAATGTGTAAGACAGAAATCAATAATAGCAGCAACAAAAATTAATAAGATATTTGGAAATAAACCTAAAATTAAGAAAACCTTATACCTCTTTTAAGGACCGCAAAATAAAACATGAATAAATGGGAAGAAGTAGATTGACCTCAACTAGAAAGAAAAACATTTAAAATTTTCAGTATTTCTAGTTATTAAAAAGACTGCAATCTAAATCCAACCATAATTCTAATGGAATTTTTTTTTCGGTTTAACTAAATGTTACTAAAATTTACCTTTAAAATCTGTATAACACTTCTTAGTCATTCCCCTGGACAACACAAACAACCACATGAAGCTTTTGAATTCAGTTATGTGTAGAAACACGGACATTGTATCTTTATCTTCGATATAAACATATACATACATCATTTGCTGATGAGCTGCTAGGGAAAGAAGCCTCTCCCTTTCCCTAATAGCTATATCATTTTTCTGATTTAGAGCCCTGGAACATTTTTTAAAACTCTTAATGCCACATACCACCATGTAATGAAGTGTTACTCTTTCTTCATTATTTAAAATGTAAACTTCTCAAAGGCAAGAGTGTTCAATTTTATTCTAACCCATGTTCTCATTTGAAGGTGCTTAAGAAACATTTAGATTGTGAATGGGGTGCCACACTGGCACACATTCCTAAGAAATAATCTTCCTATTTATTTTCCATTCTATTTATTCACTTCTTCATCTGATTTTTGTTTCGTTTTTGTTCTTAATCAGAGACAGTATGACTATAATTCAATGTGCGGCTCTAACAGAAGACTGAATTTTGGAAAACATCAAGATTTCAGAAAATCAGGAAAATTATATATTGTGCCATATGTTGATAAACTGACTTTTTTGTCAAGATCACCACCCAATACTGTGGTTACTGCTCGGAATGTGTTTCTTTGAAATGTGGGGCTGCCTAGCTAAAATGCTAGATCTTCAATGTGTTTATTGAAGTTTCTGTCTGCCTGTATAGGCTTAAGGATCCTTTTACTAAATGTGACTCAGTTTGGGGAATCCAAATATGTAGTGGGAGATCATGCCTAAATTAAGAGTTCTTCATTCTTGACAGGCTGACAAAACATCCTGTAAGTGAATCTCGGAGGATTCAAGATGAAAAAGTCATGCTCCACTGGAAAAATTGTTTAAAGTGAAGGGAGAGTTGTATTTAACATTCAAATGTGCTATTTTATTCAGAACATTTTAAACTCTAGACACTATATGTATTATAGCCAAAAAACAAGAGCTATAAATACATATGCACATCTTTCTATGGCTACACCAAACCTGAGATACACACACCTCACACATGCTTATATAGTTTTTCCAAGTTAGATATTTTTACTGAAATTTTTTTCTAGTTCCCAAAGTCTAAGGTTTTAACTACTGAAACAATCAAAGAATAAAAATTTTATGTTTTTAATTGTTACAATTGGCTACTAATATTTCTCCTCAGTTGGAAAGACCTTGTCCAAAATAGATCCTGATTAAGAAGTTGGAAATTATTAACTTGTCCCCCAAATACATGAGATTTAAAAGTAATTTTTAGCAAACATTTATTGCAGATGCACTATGTGCAAACAAGGAATATTTATTGTTATCAAAAGTCAATGAGGAAAGGATCAATGATAACCAGATCACTTTCAAGAGATGATTTGTTAGCACTAATATAGATATCAGTATTCTGGTGACTTAGAAGTGTAGTGAAACATTTAATGTAATTTAAAAAAAATTATTACTATTAATGTCTTAAGCCCAATTGATTTCAAAAAATTCTTGTCAAAAGTTACAAACCATAACAGAAGAATTAGGTAAATTCATCAATATTCAAATTAAGAACTTTTGTTTACCAAGCCAAGATTTTAAGCTGTCTACCTGTTGAAATTGAGAACTGGCTTAATGTAGGGCCAAAATCAAGGCAAGAAAACAAAGTAAACCAAGACTAACATTTTAAATCATGCTTTTTTTCCCCCAGAGATGTTTATCAATTTTGATGTGAGTATAACTTTAAAATTACAAAAAAAAAGTCATTGCTCTCTTTTTATTCTTATGCTGTGTCCCTCTTCTCCAGTACAATGTTTGGCCCAAGTATGCTACAAAAATAAATAAATGTGGAGAAAAAGCAGAAAATTATAAATAAATGCTATTTCTTAGAGTTTTTTTTTTTAAAGGACACTGTATTTTTTCATCGAAGAACTATGTACTGCAACGTGTTGGACTTGCTCTTCTTGTGAAAGAGTTAAAATGGGAAAGCTTGTTATTTAAATGGACTTGTATCAATGTTCTCTATGAAGTAAAAATTGTCAGTATCCTGCACTGACACATATCCTAATCAAAATTCTTTGTTTTAAAAAAATTGGCTTCTCCCAAAAGCAGATTTTATTTCTATATACTTCTGAATTTGGATCCAACAGAGATTACTGAGATATACATTCATGCTAAACAAATTTCCACTGGACCTTGGTGCTATCACATGAGATACCAAATGGTTTGTAATCTACACACTGCTGGCCACTGTTGCTCTCAAATAGGTATTTTTAATGTCATGTGACTTTGCTGCCCTCCTGTGGCTGCTTCTTGGGGTGCCTGGGTCTTGGTTTATGTCTATGGGTTCCAATGACCCTTTAACTAGGTCACCCCAGACTCCATACTGAGTGCTCCTGGCCACGCATGCATGATCTACCTCTTATCTTACACCAACAAATGAACTGCTTGCGGTCTCTCTCATGACTACTCAACCTTGCCATTGTAGCATGACAGCAGCCATAGGCAATATGTAAATGAATGAGCATAGCTGTATTCCAATAAAACTTTATTTATAAACTTTTATTTACAAAAACAAGTGGGGAAGTGTGGGCACTGGATTTGCTCCATGAGTTGTCATTTACCAACATCCATTCTACACTTATTTCCTATTGTATCAACGTTGAACAAATTTTCTTGATAAATTCAGTGATAAATACATTTGAATGAATTAACACATCTATTTAAAATCACAAAATATTTCCAAGTATTTCATTCATGATTGATTTATACAAATATTGATAATGTCCAGTCCAAAATCTATCATTATGATATTTAAGTGGCAAAATGACTTTTCCAGATGACTTCTCCAAATAGCTAGCAAGCAATCCATTGCAATTTATCTATATATATCAATTTCAGGAAAATGATTCTCCATAGAGCAGCATGTCTGTACTTACAAAGGAGTACTATGTGTATTATTTTTTCTTCGAAATTGCCAATGTCCCACATTCAGTAACCTGATAAGTCCTGCTGATTTGTTTTTTAAGTATCTTTCCGATCTGTCAGTCTTTAATTTAGACTCCTAGAAAAGTTTGATTGCATTAAAAATATCATCAAGTATTTTTTTCTGTTCCACCTCTAGTCTTACCTTTCTACACTATCATGTACATCACTGCCCAAATGACCTTTCTATACTATAGCTCTCCCTTCATCTCTCCCCTGGTCCAGCAGCTTCTTGATCATGAAGTCCAAGCTCCTTAGCGTGGTACAAAAAGCCTTCCATGAAAACTTGCCTTCTCCTCTCATAAGCCTCTCAACACCATGTTAAGTCTCTTTCCATGGCACCTTGCTCTTCTCATGCTTTCCAACTTTAACATACCCTTTCATTAAGTTTTCCTTCAAAATGCTTTTCCTAGACTGCCTGTTCTTTTGACCTCACTTTCCTGTCAGCTTGTTTTTCTCTTCATCCATTCATTCATCCATCCATCGGCCATTTACCAATATTCATTTAACAAATGTTAATATTTAGTAAACACATTCCAAGTATCACAGAAAGCAAGTCCCTCCTGACTCCCTTCCCTTCATCTGAATCATGACTACTGTTGCCTCTTATCCTCAATATACTTTGTACATTCCTCTATTAGTCTTTATCATATTCTACAGCATTTTTTTTCCTGCTTCTATGTTTCATCATTTGGACTCTAAACTCCTGAAAGGCAGAAGCAATGTTTTAGTAATCTTCACATTCCTTGCACCATGCATTTTACATAGTAAGCAATCAAGAAAGATTGAATGAATAAATGAGCAAATGAGTGAGTGAATAGACTAATGAATGGCTTCCACGCTCACTGATGAACAGAATGTATTATACTCCATTTAATGTAATCCAAATAACAAGCTATATGGCTGGCATTAGCTGAACATCGGAAAAGACACACATAAAAATGTTACTGCTCCTCAGATTCTGCTTCCCTTAACTGACTTTTGAGAACTACCTTCTCAGCTTGTCAAGCATTAAAAAAAGAGACATAGTAGATGCTTTAGATTTCAATTAAGTAACAGCTCCCCCTACTGATGGTGGGATAAGTAGGGACCTCAAAAGCAACCATGATGCTGCATATCTGTAAGCCAACTTGGCACAGTCTAAAGCAAGGTGATCCAAAGATCAAGCAGCCTGCTAGACTTAACATGCCCAAGTGAGAGGTCAGGGGCAGGGTTCTGGCTGCACTAACAAAGCAGCCCCATCCTCATCCAAGGACAAATGCAGCTGTAATTTTACAGCACAGCAGCATTTGCAGCTCCCCCTTCCAACAAGTCTTTAAAAATGCTGATCTGGAAGATGGAAGCAACCCACTTGAGACTCGTTCTCAGTATGGCAAAAGTTCTGAGACCCAGACTGCAAAATCTCAGGAAGCAGCTGGGTTCCTAATTAAAACAAATCGTTAATAGATTTAGCAGTCCAAATTTATGCTTTTCAATTAAAAATGCTGTTGCAGTTGGTGTATCTGCGGAAGAGTATATGTGTTTGGACATGTGTGTGAATGCGTGTGAGTGCGTGTGTGCATGTGCAAACAAACACGCCTACACTCTGGACTTGGGGTATTCCAGAGTTTAAGAGCCTGTTATAAAGGCTGGGTCAAGACTAAGATACAGAGGTTAATTAAATCAATTCTTAATTGTTTTGGTAACTTCCTTGAGTCTCTGCACATGTTTTGGAAATAGTGGCATGCGAACAAATAGGACTTTCCTATCACAACTCCTTTAAGGAAATATTTTTTAGCTGTTTTGTAAATGTTAGCTACCTTTTGAGAAGTATTATTTGCAGTTTAAACAAAGAAGGCAATTTAAGGTGTATAGCATTCTCTGAAGGCCGTCCAGTAAGTCAGTAGAAAACACTCTTAACCCAGTGCCCAGTTATATATGCACATATAAACAAGTTGTCATGTCTCTGGGTGAACAAGCCAAATTTTATCAATTAGATGGACATCTTTTTCTTGGCCACAGATTTTCAGAAATTTTACTAAGTAATAATTTATGGTGCCTATAAGCAGAGCAATTAACTCCCTCCTAACCTGGAGGATGAGTTCATTTGTCTTCATTCCAAATCAACAATTGCTTTACTTATATTATGTGAGTGTTCTCAGGGTACCAGGTGTTCAGGATATAAGATAAGCCTTGGAAATCAGCTTACGCTGAAACACACTTCCAGCCCTCCTTGAGGAGGAAAAATTCAAACACTTTAACAACATCCAATATTCCCTGAATTATACTTGTAGCATTATAATCTATTTATTCTGAACAAAAATATGTATTTTTAGGCAACAAGATGATAGAAAATTCTTCTGACCACCTGGAAAACTGGAAAGACTGATAGCTTGAAATCAGGCAGAAGGCAATATGAATCATTGATTTATGTATGTGCTGTTTAATTGTGAACAAGTGAGATCAACTATCTGGAAGCCAGTTTGTTCAACTTTTAATTTCTAAAAACAACTATCTTGTATGCTTTAAATGCATATAAGTTCAAAAACTCGTGAGTTTTTAAGAGATTGTACAATATCATTTTTTGTTGTTGTTGGGTTTTTTGTTTGTTTGTTTTTAGACATGGTTTCACTCTTTGCTGCCCAGGCTAGAGTGCAATGTCACGATCTTGGCTCACTGCAACCTCCGCCTCCTGGGTTCAAGCGATTCTCCTGTCTCAGCCTCCCGAGTAGCTGGGATTACAGGCACGCACCACCACACCTGGCTAATATTTGTATTTTTAGTAGAGATAGGATTTCACCATGTTGGCCAGGCTGTTCTCATACTCCAGAACTCAGGATATTCTCCCACCTCTGCTTCCCAAAGTGCTGGGTTTACAGGCATGAGCCACTGTGCTCAGCCTATGATAACTTTTTAAAGTAACGGCTCAAACACTAGCATCATGTGTGGCCCATGGTAACAGGATGATAATTAGGTGCTATAAAAATACCTTACTCAAGTAATTTTGGAGTAATTCTTAATTTATATTTTTCTGTCTCTTTCCTCTGACCTTAACCCTCTTTTAACCCTCATCCTCTCATGGCATTTCCATTATTTGGTCTGTTTTTCTAGTTCAATCGATAAGCTTCTACTTCAGATTCCAGACTAATGCTTGCTGAAAAAATAGACTTTGTTCTATACAAAGAGTCCACAAACGGGCCTCTGGGTGGATATAAATCTCCTTAAGTTACATGCAAAGTTGTTTCTGTGTAAATCTATAAACCAGAGACCCAGAGCCTTCCTCTTCTTCTCAAAGGTTCCATGACCCCAAATAAAAGTTATGTTCTGCTGCTGTATGGAATTTGTATCTAACATCCTAGAAAAATATGTTTAAAACTAAAGCCAGGTCAAATTATACTATGGTAAGATACTGACACTGTATATGAAGAAGCATGATGTGTTTCAAATGCAGACTGTAACATACAGCTGATTATTATAATCACTAGAACAAATATTAAAAAGAAATCGCTAAAATGTAAACATAGAAGCTAAAATGTAATATTAAAAATTATAGGACCTACAAAAAGAAGGCAGGAAGAGACAAACCAAAGAAAAAATACCAAATGGGCTAAAAGAAAACAAAGATGGGTGAGATTAAAAACTATGTTAGTTACTATATTAAATGCAAATGGATAAATTATTCCACTTAAAGGGCAAAGATTTTCAGATTGATTTTTTTTTTTAAAAGCAATATCATCACCTACATGCTGCTTATAAGAAACATACTTGACATATACAAATACAGGCTGCTGGAAACTAAAAGTGCAAATAAACGATACTCTATTCCAGCAATGCTTTCAAGAAACATAATGAACTATTAATATATCAATATTAGAAAAAAGACTTCAAGACAAAGAGTATTACTGGAGATAGAGAAATTTCATAGTGGTAAAGGAATCAATTCATTAAGAAAACATAATCCTAAATGCATATCTAATTAACAGCAGCTTCAAAAATGAGTGAAATGAAAATTAACAGATCTTAAATAAAAATATAGATAAATACTTGGAGATTTTAACATAATTATCAAAATACACCCTGGCTACATAACTGACAGAACAAGTTTTTTTAAAAGACATGCTATCATCTCATTTCCTGGTTGTATAATTTTCCATCATATTTGTGTCTACGGGAGAAATTCACTTTTAGAAATGAGTTATATTAAATAATCGCTCCTTCTTTATACGTTGTTTTAAGAAGATATTTTGAGAAGAGAGGAAAGATACCTCAGTGTGAAACTGAGAAAAGTATGTGTGTAGGAGGGAGGGGGAAGCTTCTTGTTTGAAATTGTTTTTATTTATTTATATATAACATCATTGTGTGCTCTTGTTCTCTGCTTATGGCTCCTCTGTCCCTGCTCTATGCCCTTCAGACTTGTGGGTTTTGTTCTGTTTTTTTTGCCTCGGGATAACTAATGCTCAAACTGAAAAACAATAGATCAGCAATAAGAAAACAGCCAGATCAGTCAGAACTTAACCTGGTGCAGTTTCCCAGAGACACATGGCCCATGCTTTTGTTTCTGGAGACCCTTCCTTCCAAAGTGGTATCTGTGATCCCAAGTCATCACAGTGGCTCATTCACACAGCTGCTTCTGGCCACAGGCTTGAGACTCTCTACAAGAGGCTAGTCAGTATGCCCTGCATTTCAGGAGATCCTGATGCCAAGAGAAGGGTGCAAGGCAAGTATGACTGTTGGCTGGATGAAAACCAGCACCACCCAGGGAGGAATTAAAACAAATAATTTGAGAAGAGTCATATAATGTAGTTTTGGGGAATCACTGAATCTCAGATCTGCACTTGGTCTTGGAGCTCAGTTAAATCAGCTCCTTCATTTTATAGCTGAGGAACTACAATTCAATATGGGTAGTGATGTGTTCAAATTCTTGCTGTGGGTTTAAATGTGTTCCCAGTGTAGAACCTAGGCAGGATGATGCCAAGGTGGGGTTCTTGGAACTGGGCCTCCCCAGATGGAACAGTGAATTGTGCTTCCTCTATGAGAATGGGGGTGGCAGGTTGGTGGGGTGCAGAACATCAGAACAAGAAGTGTAGATGATAGTCTAGGCCCTGAAGGACTAGGTTTTCCTCTCCCAAGGTTTTCATCATAGGCCACACCCCACCCTTCCCAGAAACAGTTCCCGCATACATCCTGATCCTATTTCCTATTCCCCAGACCAGAAAGACAGCATAATAACCCCCTCAATAACAGTGCTACATGGCCATACCAACTTCTTCAATACTCCCTGTCACTTTTCTCTCAGAATCTCAAAATGCTGACCCATTTCCCTGGAAATCATAATTAACAAAAGAAAAAAACAGCAACTATAGCAGATCTTTTGGATGTGAATTAATTATCATACGGCTGTTAATTTTAATATGAATTTAAGTTTCCACTATGGACACTATACAACATTTCACAGGAATTTTTGCTTACAGTGTATTTATGGGATGTTAATATATGAACTGGCATGCTACTTCTCAGAAGTATGCCAGGATTATGCATTTTCATAAACAGAGAGAAAACTAAGCCACAGAGGCTTTGACTTGCCCAGGTTAGAATTTAGATTTCCTGGCTCTCTGCCGTGTACTCAGAATGGAGTTGCCAGAATTCATGAACTACTGTTCAGAGACACCAGGCACTATCTTGCTAAAGTCTAGGTGCTTGTGCTGCACATATTTAGGAACTAATAAGGTTGCTTGCCCACCACGCCCAGCCCAGTCTCATTAAATGCCCTTTAGTGCAGGCTCAGGACAGAGATGATATTGCCCTTTGTTTCCATAAGAAAAATGGCTTTTTGTCCTTAAGCAAAATGGCTGTGTGTGTCTGTGTGTGTGTGTGTGTGTTGTGTGTGTGTGTATCCAGGGCTATTATAAATATTTGAGGGAGGTTTATTAAATAGATTCAAATATTCCAATGCACAATTCCAATGCATAATATATTTTTGTCTATATCTCAGTAAATTGGAAGGGAGCATGATCTAGCAGGAATGGACTCCAGAGTGAGACCTAGGTTCAAATCCTGGATCAACCACTTAAGAGGTCTGTCACCTTGGGAAATCTATAGAGCCTCTTTCATCTATTTCCTCAGCAGTAAAATGGAGATTTAAAAAGATATCCCTACCTTGGACTTTGTGTTCTGTGGATTAGAGATAACAAATGTGGAGTGTTTAGCATTTCATGGTATGTGTGCTCAACAAATAGAATAACACAGCATTACTCACAGCTCAAATTATGGTGAAGCAATTGCTGAGTATACAAGACTACTGACCATTCTTGCAAAGCCACTTGGCATAAGGTATATTTAACTCATTGCTCCAGAGGGATGTTGAGGATCATCTGCTTAAAATAAACAAATTCAATTATTCTGCAATGTAGTGGTCTGGAGCAATTCACTTGCTACCCAGAGGTGTGTAATGAACCCATTAGAACACTGCATATTCAGGGCAACTGTCGGGGTGTGGGATAAAGAATGCATAACAAATTCCATGGGTCTCTATCTAGAAATTCTGAGAACTCTTTCAGACTGAGAGTAAACCACAAAACTGGCCTGGATGTGAGGAGGGAGACTGGAGAGAGGGCTCTGAGATTCTTCTGCTGACTGTAGAGGTCACTTGACCCTGACACATAACTTTTACTGAGTTGACTATATCTCACTTCCTGTAAGTGCCTGTCCCTCATACTCACTTTCAAGGACTTGGCCAATCTCCTTTTGTAAATAGAACAATGCTTTATATTTCTCTATTACTCCAGAGTGACTATATCAATAATGCAGGAAACGCATCTGTCCAGCACAATGAGATTATTTTTCTGATTTCGGTTGACAGTTATGGTAATCGTTTGGCAAACAATCTACTCCACCATCAATGACCGCAGATTACAGCTGTTTTTAAAAATCTCAGCGGCTTCTGGAAACTTGGAAGATGGATTGCATGCTGAGAGGGAGATGGAAAGACATGTCATAAGCCGTTATGGTAGAAAAATCCTTAACTCTTTCTGTACATAAAAGGCTAAGCAAATATTAAGAAAAGCACAATGTGCTATCCATGGGTAGACTATCATGAGAACAAGGTGAGGAATGACAATGCAGGGACATCGTTAGGACAGTCTAACATTGCCAGGGGGGCCATAACGCAACAGAGAAAGTCTGAAATATTTCAGAGCACTGCATTTTATGTTGATAAATTTTCCAAGTCATGCAGGAGTTACTGCAAATATTTACAGGAGAGAAAATTGAGAAAGAATATTACCTTCTCTATTGGTCTTGATGAATAGAGCCATGAGCTAATCAATAATAATGACCCAAGCTCACATTGTCATATGTTTGTTAAAAAATAAAAAAACAGAATTTACCTTCACTTCTGCAAAAGTGATGAATAAAAGTTGATTTTTAAATAGAACTTCTTAAGTCTTAACAACATGTGCTTTTCTTAAAAGTTCATATCAACTCTTAGAAAGGTTGGATTTTTGACATTTATTTTCCCCCTTTGGGATTTTTTTCCTTAACTTTCATTTCATCAGAAGCAGAATGCTGATCTTGCTGGTGGCCTGCAACCCTTGGCATCTGGTCAGCCATTGTTACCCAGGGACCAGGAGACAGAATGCTGGCTGTGCAAGTCTCCCAAGGTGGGAGCTTGCTTTCTCTCTGAGTTAGGAGGTGAAACCATTTGGAAGAGCCATTGTAAAGGGGAGGGCTTAGGGCTGTGCATACTCCTCATATCCAGGTGAGTTCATTTTTCTTGTGAACTTTTCACCTCGGCCCCAATTAGTATCCTATTAACCTCCTTAAATATGGAATTGCTAAGATCTTAGAATACTCCAAAATGGACTATTAGCCAGCCCATTTCCTGACTCCATCAGATGAAAATGCCAAAGTAGGTCATACAACAGAATTATCTTGATTAATTTCAGCTCTCTCGCATGGACCATGATGTCATGCAAGTTAAAGCAGATTCAAATTTAATGCATCATTTCAATGACTGATTAAACATGGGATTTTCTGAAAAACATTTACAATTCCAGCTTTATAAGGATTCTCTTTTTTTTTAATTTGGCAAACAAATGTGCTAAATTGATCCATTATACAAATGATAAATTCCCTCAAATATAATTTTTCATTTGCATGTTCTCCAAGGCCTAATGTGGAAAAAGGTTTATTATCCCCAATAACTGCTATGGTAGATAAAAAGCTCTCAGCATTGTGCCCCTTTACTATCCATGGATGCAGGCTATTTAAATAAAAAAGAACACTATGGAGATGCCACATCTACTCCAGAGCCTACTCAGAACAGCATTTCCAAATATAAATGGCATTGCTAAGGCTAAAAAAGGAAACAAACTTTACATGCTTTATCATACATTCCTAAAGGACTGCCTTGAAAAAAGTACTCAGAAACATTGTATCTTGGAATATCTCATATACTGGTGCAATTTATTTACAATAATCAGATTTAATTTGTTTTCATGTATAAAGCAGCTTTAGGGACTTATTAGCAATTTCAAATGTTACAGCACACTATGTTAAATCTAAAGTTCATTATCACAAATAAACTTATTTCAGTGAGGTAATTTGTTTCTTAAAATGTATAAGAGAACTAGTCCTTTAAAAGGCTACTTATTTTCTGTTGCATCATTTTACTTAGAAATAAAGCTTTTGGATGCAGCAGTTACGCTCTAAAGTCAGGGTGTCTCTTTTGTGTTTATGAGTAACATGAACACAGCCTGCTGCTGTAAACACTAAACTCGACTTAACATGCTCCACATGAAAATGCAACTTACTTTCATGATTTAGGTTATGAAACTTTTAAATCATGTCACATTTTAATATGCACATTTTAATATGATTTTTAAATCATGTCACTTTTTAATATGAAAGTTCCACTTGTCTGAATCAGAGCTTCATAGACACCCACTTAGCACAGACTGGGCTGTGCCAGGGCCAGAGTAATTGTCTGCCAAAGGGATCGTGGCCACCCCTCTTCTTTCTGATCAGTCCTCTGATCACCAAGAAACCAGTGGTGAACTGCTACCTTTTATAATATGAATAAACAAAGAGTTGGCCACAATCAAAGGGACTGAGAGCAGCAGATGGATGTTTATGCTACTGAGTCAAATGTAATGTTCATAAAAACTAGGGAGCTACAGGACCCCAGAACTCTACTCTCTGATATCCAGCTTTTCTCAGATTCAAAACTGAGGGACTCGGCTTTTCTAGAATCTATGTGTCAAAGTGTACTTATCTATCATCAGAGAAATTCCATCCTCATATTCTAACATCAGATTATTCCAATACATTTCTATTCATCAGTTGCCTTACTTAGAAAATTAGGCAAAATTTGAAGCTATCTTTATGCAGTGACATACAAAAAAGTATTTCAGTGATAGTTGTTAGAAAAATATCATACTCCAGGACTTTAGTCATTTTTTCTCCATCTGAGAATTTATATGAGTCCCTTTAACTCATTTACACATATTCTCTTTATCTATCCTGCACTCTCCAAGCAATGTGACTTGTGTGTTGTATGATTAAAATGTAGAAATTAAAACTTAGCAATTTAAAAATCACATTGGGCCTTTCTCACTACTCCTTTACTTTTTATTTTTATAAATTGTAAATAAATTGTTTCTAAGTACAAAAGAAATACATGTTAGTTTTTAGAAAAATTACAATTAAATAAAGTTAGAAACTCAGTTCCTCAGTCTCACTAGTCACTTTTCAAGTGGTCTCTTGATGGACAACTCTGTTAGGCATCACAGGTCTAGAGTGGAAATCCCCTTTCATTTCCAACACAGAAGTCACTAACTAGTGGTAAGCACTGGCCATGTCAGCATGGACGCACTCCTTCAGCCTAGCACACAAAGGTTCAGTAGCTTCAGCATCAGCTCCCACTACTGATTGGTATAGATTCTTCAGCTGTGTTTTGTGCATTTATAGAAATATCCTATGTTATCATACTGAATATTTTGAAAAGTAGCTTGCCCTATTTACTGAGAAATACATCTCTGATATTGTTCCATTTGACATTCTTTAGATTCTTGATGTTCTTTTAAACAGCTGCATGCTATTTCATAGTAAAGTTCACCATGCTTTAAATATTCTCCTCTTGATGCATATTTAGCTTGCTTTTTTGTGATTTTTATCAATGATGAAATATATTTGTTCAAGTATCTATGAAAATATATGTGCCTTGTTATAGAAGAGATTGACACACACGGAGTTGATTCTAATCCCAACGTTGGAGTCTCTTCTTTCTCTTTTGTGCACTCTATCTGGAGTGCTTTCATGATAGAATCAGGACCTTACAATATTTATCATCCTTTCTTGAATGAGTGTCATCAGAATCTCTCTTGGCTTTCAGTGGGATTTGCAAGCATATCCATGTCATAGAGCCGTAAATTTATTTGCAATTATTCAGTAGAAGCAAACAATGGCTTGGCATTGGATAGCATACCTTTGGAGGTACTTAGAATAAAATCATATCCACAAATGTTACAGTATTAGTTCTAAGATGGGTGTGAATCCTTTATGTTCCTCAACACTAGTTATCTAAACATTCAGTAGTTTATTAATTACCTAAAACCCCTCAGAGCATCCAACCCCAAGTGATATGACCTTTGTACAGAGAATAAAAAAGCACCTCTGCCAGGAGTCAATTTATTCTGTCAAAAAATTGTTATACATTCTTGGATGTTTGACAGATGATGCCTTAAAGGACCATTTTCTTAATAGATAAAATGAAGACATCTACAGAGTGCCTGGCACCCCACTAGTTGTGGCTGTTAAATACCAGCACAGGCCAGGTGGGTGGCTTATGCCTGTAATCCTAGCACTTTGGGAGGTCACAGCAGGAGGATAGCTTGAACCCGAAAGTTTGAGAGCAGCAGCCTTAGCAGTATAATGAGGCCCTATGTGTACAAAAGAAATTTTTAAAAAATTAGCTGCGGCTGGTGGTGCATGCCTGTGGTCTCACCTACTTGGGAGGCTGGAGTGGGTGGATTACTTGAGCCTGGGTAGTCAAGGCTGCAGTAAGCCATGATTGCAGCCCTGCACTCCAGCCTGGGTGACAGAGCCAGACCCAGTCTCTAAGTAAATAAATAAATTGATAAATAAATATATAAATAGAACACAGCTTGTGTGCACAGCCCCAACCTGACTCCCTCCATCCAGTCGGAGACAGTAGACTCTTGAGCTTATGGCATAACTTTTTGGTTTCGATTTGCACCCACTTCTGCATGATATTAACACAACATTTGCTTTCAATTCAGTATTTCATGATGCCTCCCCCTGGATTATCATACCAACCAACAGATTCTTATTCTTCCCTCCAACACCTTCCCCCTTGCAAGTTGCTAGCACACTGATGTCTCAAGGGTGTACCTGAAATGCCAGTCTGCCATGTCAGCATGGACCCACTCCTTCAGCCTGGCACACAAAGGTTCAGTAGCTTCAGTATCAGCTCCCATAGCCTCCTCCCCCACGCAATACTTATTCCCTTCTGACTACCTGATAGCATCATGTGCTCAGGCCATTCTCTATGCCTGAGCATCTCATCTTCATCCTCTACCTAAGCATCATTATGTGTCTCTTTCCACTTTCTCCTTCCCAACCCCTACTCTGCACTAAATCTGACACTATACTCAATTACAGTATTTGGACATTGGCTTGAATTCCCTTCCCTACTGGTCAATAAACCCAAGAGTAGAATTTACAATGCATTTGTTGACTTAATTCAGTGATTGCTACATGGTAGATATGACATGAATGGCTGCTAAATCAAATACAACAATGTCCTCTGCTCCCTGTTGACCGTACCAGAAGTCGGCAGGTGTGAATGTGTGCATCCCTGGCAGTGCACACTGTGAACTCGCTTTCTCTCACCATCACAGCTTCTTATTTGTCTTTGGTGAATCTAACAGGTAACTGAAAGAGCTGACTTTGACCGAGCACAGTGGCTCACGCATGCAATCCCAGCACTTTGGGAGGCCAAGGCGGGTGGATCACCTGAGGTTGGGAGTTCCTAGACCAGCCTGACAAACATGGAGAAACCCCATCTCTATGAAAAATACAAAATTAGCTGGGCGTGGTGGTGTGCACCTGTAATCCCAGCTACTCGGGAGGCTGAGGCAGGAGGATTGCTTGAACCCGAGAGGCAAAGGTTGCAGTGAGCTGAGATTGAGACATTGCACTCCAGCCTGGGCAACAAGAGCAAAACTCTGTCTCAAAAAAAGAAAAAAAGGAAAAAAAGCAAGAGCTGACTCCTCTGAGTCTAGCGGATATCTCACATTGTTTGACTCAGTTACTTCTTCAAGCCTGCTCATGTGTTTTTTCCTGGTTTACTTTAAGCTCCTCCTTTACAAAGTATCAGACATATGTTAGGGCTGCCTCACCTTATATTACCAACATTAGGAGAGATGAATTCTCCAAAATGAGGCTAGCCAGCGAACTGTGATGCCAGAATAGTCCCATTCCTTTCGGAAGCCTTGAGTCTGTTACAATCACTCAAGTGTTGCAGGATTGTAGTTTAAAGGAGAAAGGATGTGGTAGTTGCTTGGGGAGGCTGTTTTCTTCAAAATAGAATTCCTAATCTTAGAAGGGCTGTGTATCAACAGGGGCAAGGCCTTTAGAGAGTTCATTTAGATCGTTAAAATAATACAAAAATGTTTGCTAAAATGGGTCAAAGAAGTTGATACCAATTATGCCCAGTTGTCTTTTGTCTGGGAAACATGGGTTTCTGTTTCTAAGCAAATGAATTCCTTCATTTTGATCCTCTCTGTTATCTCTGATTTGATGGTGTTCAGCTTTTCGGAGTTAGGATTCATGGGGAAGGTTAAAGATAAAAATTAACAAATGTGAGAAAGAGTGGGCCACTGAAAGAACCTTTCAGCAAAAGAAGAACCCTTAAATATTATTTATGCATCACTGGAATCCTTGTAACTATATTTCAATGTTGATCTTAAAGGTGAATTACATAGAAATAGAGAGTAACACATATTTTGTTGGAATAATTGGGCTCCAAAGAAGCGTTTCTCAAAGTTAAGTCTTCCGCCCTTTGGTGGGGCTGTAAAGGTCTTCTAGAAGTGCCAAGAACTTACCCCAAGTTTGATCCCCTTCTGCACTGTTCATGTGCAAATGACATGAAATTCCATCGGAAGCTGGTAGCTATTAAAAGAGTTATGAAGAGTCACTAACATGTGATGTTGATAAACTAAAATTAGCATGCTAAGGGAGTTTACTCTAGACCTTAATCTAGTATTGTGCCAGGAAGTCTGGCTGCTACAAAAAGCTGAGCAGTGCTGTGAAGGTCCTGCCATTTAGGGAGTCATGCTGATTGTTGGAATTACCATAGTTTCCAGAAAGACAGCTTTGTTATCAGTGCATCATTCATGCCTTATTGAGTTGTTCTTGATTTTTAATTGCTACTAAGTTTGTAATAACATTTTACTTTTGTTAATTGCTAGGGTCTTTTGTACTTGCTTTGCCTCACCATTTGATTGCTATTAGTTGGGTGATCTTTGCCCAAATGTCTCAGGAACCCCTCAGTGGCCTGACAAAGCATATGACACACAGGTGTGGTATGGAATTGCAAGCTTCCTTGATATATGTTTATCGAGGCTCACTAGTGCCTGAACATTTTCTAAGCACTTTAGTTGCATGATTAATTGTCAATGCAACCTAAACTCCAGGTTCCTCAGATCCTTCTAATCTTTAAGATCAAGTCTCTATTTGATCAATCCACTGTTTGAAAACATTTACTTTTTTCTCTCAGTGTGTGTGTGTATGTGTACCTGTGTGGTTTTTGTTTGTTTGAGGCAGGGTCTTACTTGCCCAGGATGGCGCGCAGTGGCATAATCACTGCTCACTTCAGCCTCAACTTTCCAAGGCTCAGGTGATCCTCCCACCTCAGCTGCTCCAGTAGCTAGTACTAGGTGGGCACTAGTAGCCACCGTGCCTGGCTAATTTTTGTGTTTTTTTTTGTAGAGACAAGGTTTCACCATGTTGTCCAGTTTGGTCTCAAGCTCCTGGGCTCAGGCAATGCACCCATCTCAGTCTCCCGAAATGCTGAGATTACAAGCATGAGCCACTGCACCCAGCTTTAACACGTACTTTGAAGAGTAGCAAATATATCACAGTAAGAGAACAGCCCAATAAATACACGTATATTATTCACTTGGATTTAACAATTGTGAACCTCTTGTCACATTTCACTTTTTTGGTTTTTTCTGAATCATTTGAAAACAAAATTCAAAGAGATTGACACTTCACTATTGAATACTTTTATAACATCTCCTAAAAATAAGGGTATTCAGCTATATAACCACAATATTATTACAACATCTAAGAATCTACAAAAGTGTACTATATCTAATTTCGAGTCTATATTCAGATTATCAAATTACCCAAAAATGTCTTTCATAAATTAATTTTTGAGCTAGGGTCCAATCAATGTTGACAAATTGCATTTGATGAATTCTACCCCACCTTTTTAAGACATCGATATTTTGAAAACTCCAGGCCAATTGATTGTAAAATATGCTTCATTTTTTAAATTATCTAATTAACTTTCTCAAAGTGTTATTTTCCTCTCCTATTCCCTGTATTTCCTATAAACTAGAAATTAGATAGAGAGCATTGATTAGATTTGTGCTCAATAATTTTAGTGAGGGTAATCCATTGTTAAGGTGTATTTCTTGTGGCATCATATGAGGAATTATGTAATGTCAAATGCTCCTTTTTATCGATTAGGATGTTCAACTTGTTTTTTTAATATAATAACTGCTGGATCTATCCATTTTAACAGTAGATTTTTCCTTTTGTAATTTATAATTACTGTGTAGGGTGATTGTACTCATTTTCCACTCTTGCTGTAATAAATGACTTCAAATATAGAAACATAAAACAACACATATTATCACCTTGCAGTTCGGTAGATTAGAAGTCCAACACAGATCTCAGTAGGCCAAAGTCAGTGTGTTGGCAGGACTGCATTCCTTTCTAAATGCTGTAGGGAAGAATCAGTTTCTTTGGATTTTCCAGTCTCTAGAGGCCACTCACATTACTTGGCTCTTTTGTCTGTCTTCATAGCCAGTGGCAGTCTGGTTCTTTTCAAATTACATCACTTTTACCATCTCTCTGCCCTCCTTCTTCCAATTTTAAGAACCTTTGTGGTTAAGCTGGGTCTATTTGTGTAATCCACTGTAATCTCTGTATTTTAAAATAAAATGACAAGCTATCATAATTCCATCTACGACATTAATTCCCTTCTGCACGTCACCTAACATATTCACTGGTTCCAGGGATTGGGAAACAAACTTTTTTTGGAGGGGGGCATTATTCTACCTTCAACATACTTTGGCTTTGTACAAATAACCTGTTCCTCAACAACATATCACTTAATAGTTTTAACTTCCATTGATAATCCTTGGTTTTGTCAGTAATTGGGTGATACAAACATTGGTGATCAAATTATATTATTCCTTCTACAGTTACAAGCTAGTATTGTTCTTTAAAGAAAAGCCCTACATACCTCCTCTATCTATCTGTTTTCCTTTTCAATAACACTGTGGGCTCTTAAATTTTAAAATTATTATAATAAATTTATCTGTTAATTTTGTTAATGTTATAACTTCTGGATTTGTTCATTGTAACAGAAGTTTTTTTTGTAATACATTATCACTGTTTTTAGTTTTGATATACCAAATTTGGCCAGAAGAAGTCCCTTAAATCAAGATCCTATGTCCTTCTGAGATATGTCCTTATTTTCTGTCACAAGCACATGTTCCAGCTCACCTTGCACTTTTCTCTGAAGGAGACCTGAAATCAGTGGTTCCCTCACCCCTCTATTCAAAGACAGCAATGGAACTTAGAGCTCAAGATTCAGGTGTGTCACTGCTACTGGGATATTAAGGTTTTTAGGCTAGAAATGAACAGATATAGATAGATAGATAAACATAATCATGTATAAACAATGAGTTTATATGGATATTTTCAATTCAAATCTAATATTAATATTATAAGTTTTTGCTTAATTTTCAAAGAATTTTTAATTTTTAAGAATTTTTTCTTAAAGTTTGTACTTTTTTTGTGACAGTGAAATTCTTTGTTTCTAATCCTACAATATAGAAAAACTATATCCAAAATTACAATCAGCAATGATCCTTCTGTCTTATTTAAGATTGACTTTCGATTCTCTCTGTTCTCAGAATATACCTCATTAAAAACCTACAGTCAGAGTAGTGTTCAAAAATTACTTGAAATAATTATTTCTTCTGTGTTGCCAAGTTTCAATTTTATAAAAAGTTAGGTTCATTTTTCTGTTTTATTCAATTTTTATGGTGACTTTTAATTTAATGTCATACTGTGAATATGTAAAATATTTCCATCATTCAGAAGTTAAACCTACAAGAGAGACATCCTCAGTCAAGTTTCTCCCCCATCACAAACACCTTCACGCTGTTTCCCTTTATCTTTTTCTTTTTTGAGACAGGGTCTCACTCTGTCACACAGGCTGGAGTGCAGTGGCACGATCTTGGCTCACTGCAGCCTCCGCCTCTTGGATTCAAGAGATTCTCATTCCTCAGCCTCCCGAGTAGAGTAGCCGGGACTACAGGCATGTGCCCCCGTTTCCCTCTCTATTGAGAATCTCCCTATGCATTTGGTGATAATCCTTCAAATATTTCTCTTTCGAAAAACAAGTGAACTCATGTATCAGCTTTTATTTCTTATATTAAAGTAGCACACTACTGTGATATACTTTGATTGTTTTACCTAAAAATATATCCTAGAAATCAGAGTGGATTCTTTGTTCTTGACCTGACACAGATGTCATGATTTTTATGTAGTAGATAAAATTACTATCAGCATTTTGCAGATGAAAAAACTGAAGCATAGAAAATGAGTAACTTGCTGAAAGTCATTCAATTTGTAGGTAGGAAGGGTGTGGACCTAAGAAGTCTGCTTTCTGAATCGATTCTTTTAACTGCACCCTACAAGCATCCAGGCACAAATGCACATCCTTTTATCTTGCCCTGTGGCAATGTCAGTGATGCTGGCAAGGTTTCTTCTTTTGCTTTTTTCCCCTTCCCTTCCTTTCCTCCTCCCTTTCCTTCCTTCCTTTCCCTCCCCTCCCCTCCCCTCGTGTTGTTCTAACATCACTTAATTTAAAGAAAAAGTCTATACTGTCCAGTATAGACTTTTTGAATCTATACCTCCAGTCATTATTAGAAGTTCATGAATGTAGCTCAGTTATTTTATACCATGAACACATATATTAGAGTGATAGTCATTGCTTTCAGAGCTAAAAGAGGTCTTTGAAATCATCTAATCCAGTATGTCCATTTTACAGTTTCAGAGTGCTGAGTATAGAAGTAAGAAGACTGATCCAAGGTCATATAGTTAGAGGCAGAGTGACACCTGGCACTCTGGTCTCATAAGTACTAATCTAAAGTTGTTTTTCACTGTAGTAACACGTTTTAAAGAGAAATAAATCAACAGACAGATATCTAAAGTCTCCAATAATACAAAGCTCAAGAAAAATGGACACTATCACACTTTCTGCTACAGCCTTTGACTAATGAATCCAATAATCCAAAATCTTAGCTCAATCTTCTTCTAAGTCCAACAGTAAACATTTGACAGACTTCCACTGAGTATAGTAAAATATCCTCATGTAATACTCATCACATATGAAGAGTTTAAGCACACTGAGTGATATAATAAAATTGCACCAACCAAGTAACATTGAAAGTAATGGCAAAAATCACAATTACTTTTGCACCAACCTACTAGCACAGCATAAACCTGAATGGCAATCTAGCAGCTGCATTTCAAAAATCGAGTCCAGCTAGGGATACACTCCCAAGAGCATGCCTCTGAAGTGCTAGCCTGAAATGGGATTTGGAAAGAAACACATTTCTTCACTACTGTGGAATGTACACATTGTGTCTTCTGTGGATACATTAGTAGTTCTCTCTCCTAAGTACCTAAGGGGAAGTTTCTAAGCATCAGCCTCACCCCTGACAATGTCCCAAGAGCAAAGTGTTAATAGTACACTAACAACATCCAGGGCAGCTGATATGGTATCTCACATCTCCAGAATGGTACCAAACCAGTAACTGGGGGATTAAAATTGAGAATTTGACACCTGTTGTAAGATTTCACTTTACACTTACCACCGTGAGCCAAAAGCGAATATCAGGTCAAACGTTACTGTGAGATGAAACCGTCAGCTCAGCTCTGGATTATTAACCCAGCAGGCAATTCTTTTTTTGGGAGTCTTTCCTGCTCGGGTAGAAAGTCTGAGTTCTAATAGGAATTTGTTTGTTTGCATATTTCCTATAACCAATTGTCTCTTTTCCCTCAATTTTCCATTAAAACAAAAATAAAAAAACAATGGGGTAGACAGGTTCACAGTGGTCGACGTTTGAATGTGCTGTTGGCTTATTTTTTCAGTAATGTCTGTTGATCCATTTTTCTAAATGCTTAAAATAGCATGACAATGTTCTAGGAGGGGAATCACATACCTGCTATAAAAAGTCCTAGATTCAGAAGATATTCTGATGAGCCACAGAACAATCTCAAGGATGGTAATCGAGAGTGTTTTCTCTGCCACTGTTCCTTTCGTTCCTCACTTCTGGCCTTTCCCCTGACTTGTACCAACAAAGGATCTCCTAGTAGCTGCTGCATCAAATCAGGAGCCCCTAAGATTCTCCTTGGCTCCATTTCTGATATTAATCCAGATGGAGTCATTAGTGCTGTTATCAAAATATGACTATGATAAGCAAGACTGAGAAGCAGCTGTTTAGGCCCATGGGAGGAATGTACGAGAAAGGGGAGCCAAGGACAGGCGATGAGGTGAGCCTTGATAGCTGGGTAATGGAATCACTGATTTTTTTCTGATTAGTTTCTTTTTAAAAAGTAAAACTAAAATTCCCATGTCATTTTGGGCTTTGGAAATGCCACAAGTCCAACTTCTAAAGAAGGTCAAAATGTAAAAACAAAGATGAATCTCACTTTATCACTTTGACTAATCAGACAGGAGCAGTAACCAATCAGCTCATAGAACATAATACAGCATACTTGCCTTTGTACGGTAAGTCCACAGACATGAATGGACAGTCATAACTGATCACTTCATGCCAGGAACTAAAGCAAAAGTGGCCTTCTGTATAATAATAAAGGTTGTTAACCATCAAAGACATGTAGACTTGAAAAGGCCTGCAGAGCTTCAAAGATAAAAAACTTAGTTCAGAGAGAAGACACATATTCTTAGAGTTCTAAAGAGGATTTTGGAAATGCTTATCAAATTTAGTGCATTGAAACATTTACATATGAATAAAAACCAAAATCAAATTATGGTTTTGATTTCTGACTAAAATATTAACTCCATGTATATTTTTTGACTAAAATATTATACATAAATTTTCTGACTAAAATCTTTACTCACTGCCTATATCTTTGGTATCCACGTGCATACATGTGTATATGTGTATTTATATACAGTCATTCCTCAGTCTTTGTGAGGGATTTGTTCCAGGATATTTCTCCGACACCAAACTCTACAGATACTCAATATGGCATATCATTTGCATATAACCTATGGACATCCTCCTGTATACCTTAAATTATCTGTAGATCACCGACAATACTGTTAGAGGAAAAACCTTTTACAAATCAAATGTAACAGACTTGAAATGAGCAATGAATGATTATGGATTCAAAATAGGTTCAGAGAGATTCCAGCACTGCCACGTGGTTGAAGAAGACTTAGGGACAGAAAAACGAAAGTGGCAAACAGAAAATAGAAGTGAGTTCCAGGAACAGCTGGAATGATTCTAGCTCAGAATTTGCCTTACTTAAATATGATTTGAAGAGTCAGCTACCTTTGATTGGCCAAAACTCAGTAACTGGCACAGGAGTAGGTTTATAGTCAGCTTACACATCCAGCTGAGCTCACCTATGTATGGAGACTTAAGGCTAAACTTAGAATATGTAAGGAGGCAACTTTAGGCTAAAAACTATACATAATACAATGTAAATGCTCTGTAAATAGTTGCCTATACATAATACAATGTAAATGCTCTGTAAATAGTTGCCTATACTGTATTGCCTATACTGTAAATAGTTGCCTGTACTGAAAAAGAGGCTGCACGTGTTACAGAAGCAGTTTTTATTCTGGAATTTTAAAAATTGTATTTGGTTGAATCCATGGATGCAAAACCCATGGATATGGGGGCAGGCAACTGGATATAAAACTTAGGCATATAGTTTTACAAGAAGAAAAGCAATGACATATAAAACTATTTTATGCTCCAATTTTATTCATTAATTTATGACTTTTAATAAATGCTTATATAGCTTTTACCTTGTGGCAGACACTGTTCTAAGTGTTTTACAGAAATGGACTCATATAATCCTTATAACAACTTAATAAGTTATGTACTATTATCCCTATTTTAGACATGAGAGAGTTGAATCACAAGGAGTTATATAACATATCCAAGTTCACAGAGCTAAATAATAGTTTTATTCTAAGAAAGTTTTGTCAAAATTTGACATAAGAAAAATTCCTGACTAGGTGCGACGGCTCATGCCTGTAATCCCAGAACTCTGGGAGTCTGAGGTGGGTGGATTGTTTGAACCCAGGAGTTTAAGACCAGCCTGAGCAACATGGTCTCTACAAAAAATACAGAAAGGTTAGCTGGGCATGGTGGCTCATGCCTGTGGTCCCAGCTACTTGGGAGGCTGAGGTGAGAGGATCACCTGAGCCTGGGAGATCAAGGCTGCAGTGACTTGTGATCACACCACAGCACTCCAGCCTGGGTGGCACAGTGTAATCTTGTCTCAAAAAAAAAAAAAAGGTGGGGGGGAGAGAGAGAGGGAAAAAAAAAATGAAAAAATTTCTTTTCTCTTTACCTCATTGTGTCTCCCTACAAAATTTGTTAAGTGAGTTCCCTCCATTTAGGAAATACACAGATAGGGGTTAGTCTATGTGGCATTCCAGCTGATCACCTGACTGCTTTCATGGCGCAGAGAACATTTAGTGGAATAGGTGAAGCTGTGAAACTACACTGGCTCACTCAGAAAGTTCTGCAGATCGCAGACTTTAGATCTCCTAAAGAGAGCTCTTAGAAAATCAAAACATGCCCTTTGCTTTACCCACTTAAAACTGATTTGAAAAAGCAACAGGAAAACAGCATAGACCGGTATCCAGTATTTTTGGCAGGGTTTACTGCCAATTGGAATTAACAGAACACTATCTGTTACCCTGTTATTCACACAACCACCACCACCAGTAACATTTACCAAACACGAATCTTACCTGGCATTTAGTTGGTGTTATCTTATACAAATTAGCCATCATCTTCAAAGAGTGTATTTGCTTTTTTGTCCAAGGCTCAACCTAACAATGCCAGACTGTTTAATTTGTGATTACAAAGTATTATTTATGTTCACAAGTGAGCTCATTTTGTCTTGCAGATTTAAATGTTGCAAAGACTGATGTGTGACAGTTGTTTTCTCAGAAACTCCTATTTGGGAAAACTAAGCAGGTTGACTATATCCAGAGGCTTTGCCTCTATACTGATTCAGCACTTTACATGATGTCACATATATAATATTCAGAAACCAGTATTCACTCCAGGCAATAGTGACAAAATTCACATTCAGAGAGGTTTAAACTCTGTATCATCAGGTAGAATATATACAGAATCAATATCAATCTATAAATTACATGTATAACACCGTGCACTCATATGTCTAAGGGAAGCCCAAAATTACAAGTTAGAGGCTAATAATGCCCAATCAAAACCCATAAAAGAGGTGTATGCAACTTTCAGCTACATGGTGATTAAGAGGTTGCATGCTCTGCCAAAGAGATCTTCCTTCATGGCAAAATGGCAGTATTGATTAATTACAATGAGAAATTGTCAGTTCTAGGTATATTTGGTATGATCAGTTTTACATCACAGAGACAATACCAATAAATTCACAAGCCACTTCCTAATAACGAGGCAAATTTCTGGCCCTAAAGCCCAGGATCAATGCCATCTGCATGGTCACAGCCAAGTGTCTGTAACACTGAACTCATCATTCCTTATTCACCACCATGCTACAGAGGGTACTGTCAATTTTGGAAATAATTAAAGAGGGAGGATTATTTGCACGCTACTATTGGCAGAGAAAAAGAAAGCTTGCAATGATCTTCATTAAGAAGGTGGGACAGAAATATGGATGTGGAGGGCAAAGCTGGGTCAGACTGAATTTTGGTTTTGCAGTACTTTGGGACAGAGTTACTAGATAGAGAATTACAAGTATATAACCATGTGTTCTGGGCAGAGTTTGAGAGAAAAACCTTAGAAGAGATTTAGGATTCTCCTTAATTATGCCTGCCTATTTATGCTCTTAGTCTGTGCCTTGCTCTTCATTGCTGTTATTTTCCTTATCTAAATCACTAAGAAGATTCTGTCTCCAGAGCCACAACTCTTCATAAAACAAGGCATTAACAATTGTCCCCAACCTCCCCTGATACCCTGGCCACCACCCTTGAGCCTCTGCAGAAAGGTGTTGAGATTTCTAGAGTAGTGGAGTTGAAATAGATGATCTCGATCTCGATTATTCTGTCTCAGGCTTTGGAATGATGCCAACTTACTGCCCACCTGGGCACAGTGCTTTGATCAGGACACAGACCCCATCACTGATGTTTATAATCCACGTGGAGAGATTAAATGTCAGTACCTTTCCCCAATACCACATCCAAATAAAGATTATTTCACTGGGGACAAAGACTTAAGAATATCCAGAACTGCTCAGAGCCGTCACTAATTGTTCCTATTTTTCATCTGAAGAGCTTGGCAGGTCCATGACATTATAGCAAAAGTCTTCACACTAGGACCTTGCCAATTTCAGCTTTAATTCCATCAGTAAACAACTTTGACTGTGTTGGGAAAATTCCATTAATCATTCATGTTCTGCGAATAATGATACACAAAGGAGCTGTCAGCACTAGGCAGCAACTTTCCATTTGTTTGGTAATTAAGAACTCCAGGCCATCTAATTGTCCTGAGATGCAAATTCATTGCCTGGTTGGAGCCACTGGAATGGGCTGAAAAGGATTCACTTACACTTAAACTCCTAATGTCAGATGATTTGATGGATTTTTCTTAGGTGAACAGCAAGAATATTGCTTCAGGCTGAAATGGCACACTGAAAAAACCTTGTGCTTCTTTCAAGAAGATACAAACTCTTTAGAACACATCTTTTTAAAAATTATTCTACTTTAAATTCTGGGATACATGTGCAGAACGTGCAGGTTGGTTACATAGGTTAAAGAACACATACTTTTAAAACTTGTTTCTGAATGATGTTTTGATGATATAAATATACAAATCTACATTTTTCCAGAATCAAAATTTTTTATCACCTGAATACCATGAAATTCACTTTCATTAAAAACATGAATGAGATTTTATTTTCCTTTACGAAAACACTATTATTTAGCAGAACAGAAACCCAGAAAACTTCAGCACTGAGAATCTCCATGCAACAGGTAAACAGGTTATTTTTATTTTAATCTGAGTTATGCATGACGACATCTGTATTGAAACTCCAACAACAATTTGATACTTAGAATTTACCAAGAATTCAGCCTCAGCATTAGGAGAGGCAGTGAAACTAATCGTCTAGAAGACCAGAGATTGCCAGTGTGTCCCTACTGGTTTCTTATATTATCAGAAAAGTTTCACCTCAAGATCACACTTAGGAATCCAGATGACATTCAAATGCTCCAGGGCCCTTCTCACTATTTTCTTTCTTCCACTACCCTCTTTTTATCATAAAAATTCCAGTGGAAACTTCTATGTTTCATAGGAAGCTACTGGGAGACAGTCTAGTCAGGTGCAACTCATGCTTTTATGAAATAAAAAGGACATTCTTAGTGACCCTTTCTGAACAACATGCTGTATTCTTTTTTTTTTTTTTTTTTTGAGACAGAGTCTTGCTGTGTCGTCCAGGCTGGAGTGCAGTGGCATGATCTCTCACTGCAACCTCCACCTCCCAGGTTCAAGCGATTCTCCTGCCTCAGCCTCCCAAGTAGCTGGGACTACTACAGGCATGCACCACCATGCCCAGATAATTTTTGTACTTTTAGTAGAGGTAGGGTTTCACCATGTTGGCCAGGATGGTCTCGATCTCTTGACCTCATGATCTTCCCCCTTCAGCCTCCCAAAAGTGCTGGGATTACAGCCGTGAGCCACTAAACCCCGCCAAAGCATTCTTTTTAAAAATTGTAAAAGTGTAAGGAAATGATAGTTCCTTAATATTCACGTGTTTCTTATAGTTAGTAGTCTGCCTTGTATTTAATTCTCTTTCCAGGACTTCTTTCCAGCATTTTCCTTACTAGTTAACTTTATGGACATAGACAATAAGAAAATATCCTAAAAGAATCATATCAGAAACAATGTTTACTCAATGGCCCATTCTCTAGTTAGGGATATTGTCATATTCAATACTAATCAATTATGCCTAAAATAAATTTAACACAAAACATAACCAGAGAAAATAATATTGCCCTATACTCTTTTCTTTCTTTCCATACAAAAGGTGTTTATACAAATGCATGATATTCCATTATACAGTTTAAATCATTTAAAAGCATTTTTCTGTTTTCTTAAATAAACAGGCCACATTGAGTATGCATGTTTAAATTTCCATTTTGCCTTTAGAGAGATATATATAAAAAGGTCACATAAAAAACAAATGGCTATACTGATGTATCTCCAATACCACATTTGTGATTTCTTTTCTGAAAAAAAAATAAAGTAAAATAAAGTTGTTCTGTGATGTTTTAGCTCCAAGGGAAGTTTTCACATGTTCATCTCACACAAATTGATAATTTGGGTATGTATATTTTGAGAGCTATATGAGACAGCTGGAAACAGTAATGTTATGAAAACCCTGTGACTCCATTTTACCCTGACTTTCTGTGGTGATCTGGGTGAGAAATATTTGAGGGGAGGAGGAGAAGGAGGAAGGTATGAAGAAGACCAGCCTCGGTGGATACCCAGCTTCATGGCTACTTCACTGCCCCCAACACAGAATTATTTCTTTTCATTCCACTTCAGCCTCCTTTACTGCAGCCAGAAAAAGGTCAGACTCACATTTCAATCTTAGATCACCACTTCCTAGCTCTTCAGCTTTTTTTTTTTTTAATTAATTTTTTTTATTGTCTTTTAGGTTTTGGGGTACATGTGAAGAACATGCAAGATTGTTGCATAGGTACATACATGGCAGTGTGATTTGCTTCCTGCCTCTCCATCACCTATATCTGGCATTTCTCCCCATGCTATCTCTCCCCAACTCCCCACCCCCTGCTGTCCCTCCTCTTCCCCTCCCTCCCCACCAACAAACCCCAGTGTGTGATGCTGCCCGCCCTGTGTAAGAAACAGTCATTAGAGTGAATCAGCAACCAACAGGATGGGAAAAAATTTTTGCAATCTACCCATCTGACAAAGGGCTAATATCCAGAATCTACAAAGAGCTGATACACCATACTCCGCCTACTTTTCAACTTCACTAAAACTTCCAGTGCCTGATCCCTGCACTTCTACTCTCAGAACATTCCTGGAGTCTGCCTTTCTGTGCTTAGCCTAGAACTCTATAGATAATATCCCAAATATCATCAAACCAGCGTTATCCATGGCCTCACGCCCTCTACCTTCTGCCTCTGCTGCGGCCAGCCTCAAGGGATGAGACCATGCAGCCATACAGTGCCACATCCTCATTTGCGGTTTATGGTTTTCTACTCGTAATCTTAAATTTTGTTTAACTACCTTTGCATTTGTATTTCATAGGTGAAGTCCAATGGGTCAATGAACATGTGTCAGGCCTGGGACCCTCTGCTCATGACTCGACCTACCTGCCACCTTGGGATGAGTTTTTACCTGTCTGCTCCATCACCTTTACTAAACAATCACTGCTGCCCTTCACATGCACTGAGTCCTGGAGGAACACACAGGAGGATCAGGGTTGGGCACCTGCACATCAAGTCATGAGCTACGGGTGTCTACACCAACCTCACCAGTACCCTAGAGCCAAAGGGAGCATCTTGGCAGTAAATAGCCAATAAAAAAATACCTTCACAAGTGAAGAGAGAGATCATGGAAGAAAGGAAAATACCTTTTCTCTGCTTTTTAAATTTTTTCGGAGTTTCACTCTGTCACCCAGGCTGAAGTACAATGGCACAACTTCCCAGGTTCAAGCGGCTCTCCCACCTCAGCCTCCTGTGTAGCTAGGATTACGAGCACCTGCCACCATGCCTGGCTAATTTTTGTATTTTTGTAGAGACAGGGTTTCACCATAATGGCTAGGCTGGTCTGGTCTTGAACTCCTGACCTCAGGTGATCCACCCTCCTCGACCTCCCAAAGTGCTGGGATTATAGGCATGAGCCACTGTGCCCAGCCTTTTCTGCTTTTTGAACAAGAGACTCCTATATGCATTTTGCACTAAGTGCCACAAACGAGGAAGTCATCCCTGGCCTTGGCCTTACAAGGTCTCAGGAAGTTGTGGACTGGCTGTGCTTCTAATCTCATCTTGACATCATCTTCCAAGCTCACTGGTTGTTGGCAGAATTCATCTCCTTGTGGCTGTAGACCTGAGGCCCTGTTTCTTGACCAAGGACTGCTCTTAACCTTTATAGGCAGTTCCTAAGTTCATGTGATGAAGATGCTTCCATTTTCAAAGCCAGCCCCTCCATCACGCCTATAAAATTTTTCTCACTTCAGAAAGGCCTGCCCCTTTTAAGGGCTTGGTGATGAGGTCAGGCTCAGCAGATAATTACCTTACTGATTAACTCAAAGCCAATTGATTAGTGACCTTAATTATATATGCAATATCCCTTTGGCCATGTAAGGTTACGTAGTCACAGTGATGTCCCATCTAATTCAAAGGTTTCCCCCACACTTACAAGGAAGAACTAAGATAAGGCATGCGTAGGAGCAGGTGGGGAACTTGGAGACCGTTTTAGAATCCTGCCCACCACACCATCTGTTCAGCAAGAGAGGGACATCTCTAGATAAGGTGCCATTTCCAAATGGTAAGCGCTGGGAGCTGTATACTCTGGATGCCATGAGACACGGAGGAGAAGCTCTTGACCAGAGTCAACAGGATGAGAAATCCTGGCCAACAGGAGGCCAGTGGAGTCTTAGAACTAACAAGTGACACTGAGGCCCAGCTGAAGTTGGAGACTACAAGGTATGATGTGTTTACAGCAGACATCAGCAACTGAGGAGAGTCCACGCAGAGACTGTGACAATAAAACACACTGGACTTCTGCTGGAAGGCTGAGGCCAGGTCTGACTACCTAATTTGTGTTGTTTTAAACTACTGCATTTGTGGTGATTTATTACACAGCAACAGAAAAGTAATACAGATGAGAAGTTCTTCAATGTCAGAAACTGAAAGTATTTTTGCATTTTTGTACCCCACCTTCATTCACAACTCCCAATTCTAAACAAGTGTTCAGTGCTTTCATGGTTGTATGCTCTTTGAATCTTTAATTTATTCAGGGAAGGTAATAATGAGTTATCATGTTTAAATCCCATTACAAAAAGCATAATTATTATAATTTTTTATAAACTTCACATCAAGACACCTAGATCTTCCTTTTCTGTCTTTCCCTCACAATTCACCCTCTACAACCTGCACCTACACACAGATGAAGTTTCTTTTCAACATCACCTACACTTTTCAAGATAAAGCTCATGCTCTCTTCTCAGAAACAAAAATAAAATTTGATTCCAGAAGCTTACATCTCAGGAAATTGTTATTCACAAAGTGCTTTGAAATCTCCAGCACAAAAAATACAAAGAATAAAGTATCTGCTGATGTACACATATTAAAAACATATGCCATAATATAAGCCCGAGGACCTTGGACCCACAAATAATGCAGAAGGCAGCATTTAATTTCCTGGTGGAGAGGCTTCCCATTATTTTCTTTCTCTAACTCCCATTTCCACCCAAGTGAAGAATAAACGCAATTGTCCTTCACAAGCAAAATATAGGGAGCTAAAGCAATTATTCGAGACCATTTGGAAACTGAATGTAGATAAACGTATAAACTTACAGGACCTTTGCAATAATGGTCAAATGTGGTTAAGAAGTGATGTTTCTGAATGTTAGAATGTGCTCAGTACTGCAAAGGGGCATACTCGTGGCAGATCCCCACAGTAAATTTGGTCAATTAAATGTTTTTTTAATTTAAGTAACATACACATAACACTTAAATTTTTAAGTGTACAATTCAGTCGTGTTAAATATGTTCGCATTGTAGTGCAATCTCTAGAACATTTTCACGCAGAAAATTGAAATTCTATACTCATTAAACAATAACCTCCCAATTCAATTTTTTTCCAGTCTCTGGGAACACCCATTCTTCTTTCTGTCTCTATAAATTTTACTTCTCCAGATACTTCATATACGTGGATTCATAAGGTATTGGTCTTTTTGTTACTGGTATATTTCACTTAGCATAATGCCCTCATGTTCATCCATGTGATAACATGTGTCAAAAGTGCCTTCCTTTTTAAGGCTGAATAATATTTCAGCTGTAGGTATGTGCCACCTTTTTTGTTTATCCACTCATTTGTCAATGGACACTTGAATGGTTCCCACCTTTTGGTTATTATAAATACTACTTCTATGAACATGGGTGTGCAAATATCTCTTTGGGACCTTGCTTTCAATTCTTTTGAACATATACCTATAAGGAGAATTGCTGGATTTTATGGTAATTCTATTTTTAATTATCTGAGGAACTGCTGAATTGCTTTCCATAGTGACTGTACCATTTTAAATTCCTACTCTATCTGTCAGTTCAGGCTGCCATAACAAATATCAGAGACTTAAACAAGTGGATTAAACAAGAGAAATTTATCTTCTTACCATTCTAGAGGCTGAAGAGTCCAAGATTAAGGTGTTTGCCTGTTCCTCATGTGGTGAGGGCTCTCTTCCCAACTTGCAGACAGCCATCTTCTCACTATGTATACGATGTAGAGAGAAAGAGAAAGAGAGACTCTCATTTTCTTCTTCTATAGCCACAAATTCTATATAAAATTAGGGCCCCGTCCATATGACCTCATTTAAATTTACTATCTCCTGATAGTCTTAACTGTAAATACAGGCACATTGGAGATTAGAGATTAACTGTATAAATTTGGAGAAATACAATTCAGTCCATGGCAACCACCAACAGTGCACAAGCATTTCAGTTTCTCCACATCCATGCCAACAATTGTTTTTTGCTTTATGTGGCAGTAGCCATTCTAATGAGGGTGAGGAATATGGCCAGTTTTTAAAATAAACTCTGTAGTTTCCTAATGTTTCATTTAAAAATAATACTTATAAATATACAGATGGATATATACATTTATCGACACTAATTGTTCATTTTAGTGAATTGTGTGTAATTGATATTTGGTGCCCCAGATGAAACTCCTAACTTTAAAACTATAGATTAATTGTATGTAGTTTATTGGGGAAAAAAAGGGGTGGGGAGGGAAAGCTTATGAACATGATGGGCAGTAAGTTAAAATTCTTAAAGAATGAAGATGAGTTTTTAAAATGTGTTAGAGTTTTGTACTTTTCACATTCCTTACCATGCTAAGACTCGTTCACTCTCAGAGCCAATGATCTTTGTGCTTCTCAATGTTTTGGTGATAATGTATAAGGCACAGGAGCCTGCTTTCAATGATAATTTGTTGTATAGAGAGCAGCAAGTCACTCAGTTTCTCTCACCCTAAACTGCTCCATTTGTAGTACAGAAATACTTAACTTACTCAACCTATGACATAAGATTTTTGAAAGGAATAACTGAGCCAAAGATGACAATTAACTGAAAATAATTGAGGAGATCTTTGCAAAAAGCATTACCATGTTCAGTGGCTGAAGAGCAAATCATTTTCTCTGCTTCTTTGGATCTGACACAAATTTTGCACAATTACACATTGCCCAGAGAACTTAGAGATGGGTGTACAAAGGTGGGGAAGGGCATCAGTGGTGATCTTGAAGCTCATGTCATATAATGGGCATTTAGCAATGACCACAAATCTTAGGAAATTATATAAAATAAAATGCATGATAACCCATTTAGTAATAAAACATTTGAAATATTCCTCTTACATAGAACAAGGAAAGGGAATAATAGTCTCAAAGCTATGGAAAATATTTTATAAACTATAGCTGGCTCAACTATCATATGTTTGCTTATCACTTTATTGTTTTTTTCTTTTTACTAAATTAGAAAATATTTTAGGTCACAACTGCAGATTATTAGTAATGGCAGCAACTGTTTGGTGGCATCTGCCAGATAATTCTGAAAATTCGGATCTAATATGTGCTCTGAATTATGAAGATTTTTCTCACTGAAGACTCCTTTTAGCACATCATCAGATGCCATGTTCAATCCCATCTGACATTTAAAAGCTGAAATGGGAGATGGCTGCATTGGATTCTTAATCCTCTCTTGGTTGTACACAGCCCTGGAAAAGATTTCTTTATGTGTAGTACAGTATTTAAAATATTTTAATAGCCTCAATAATATATCATCAGTTTATTTTTGTCAAAATGAAAAACATTGAGCCTACTTAAAATGTTAATGCTTTATTTTTCTGTTCAAAAATAACAATCATGATATGAATACTCTATAATTAGGTTCAGGTAATTCAAAATAATGAATAACTAAGATTTATCACTTGAAGTCATATAAAGAGTCTTCTGGCCTTATCCGTGTCATGAAAAAAGCATTTTTATATAATTTTACAGTTAATAAACCCAAGTGATAAAGTTTCATTAGCATGGATGAAATATTGTTTTCTTTGGAAAATCAGATTCTTGGCTTCACTAATAATTTCTTCCTCTAGGACACTGAAGAGGCTAGCCTCAATATTACCATAGTAACAACTTTCTATAGCACTTCTTAACACTGAATGCAGATTGGGGTAAAACTGTTGGCCAACTATTCTCTGTTGGTCTCCCACAACCTACTTATTCTTATAACAATGGTGTTTATTGCTGCACACTTAGAGGGTTGTCTGTTGTTCCTGGTTCCAGTGTGACTTTTCTAATCTTACACCTTTTGCCCAATGATCAATAATTAATTAAATAATCACATCTTCAGGAGCACAGATTTTCAGCAATAAACACAACTTCATCAAGCATTTATCTTTCATACATGCACTATACAGAACAGAGTATTAAAATTGTTTTTTTTTTGTTTCAACTTTTGCCAATTCCTCCCTTATCCATCCCTAAAAATACCATCCACCAACTCCATATTCCCTAAAAACGATATTAGGCAATCTTTTCAGGATTTGCAAAGGGTATACATAAAAACTTATTTTACAACCTTCTTCTATCTCCTATCTCCAGACTATAAAATCTAAGATAGAAATTGGAGGACTTCTTGGAGAATTTTTTTTTAATGCTACAGCCTGGTTTTTTCATTCCTTTTCCTAAAGGGCAGATGAATGAAATAATTATCCTTATCTTAAATCTGTTGAGGTAGGCTTCAAAGCGATTAGAGTTTTGGTATATAATTCTTAAAGTTTCAAAGACTAAGATGGGACATAGACTAAATTTAAAAATAGGAGGCTAAGTAAATATTAACCAGGAGGAAAATCTAGGTAGGAAAGTCTGTCATTACTGGCCAAAGGAGAAAGAAGGGGAAATAAATGGCCCATGTTAGAAGCCTGATGCACTTACACTCATGAAGCCACCAGAATCAGTGAGAGTTTTCTTACAGACTAGACAGGAACAAGGTTAGGTAGGGAGAGGGAGCAGCCTGGAGAAATATTTTTTCCCAGGTGAACTGCCTGGAGGAAATACTGAACTAACATTGGATGAAACACAGTATTGCTGATAGACACCTGAGTGACTTCTTGAAAGAAACTAAAATATTCCTATTATAAGAAGTCAACTCTAAGATCTAGTGGGGGCTAATAGCAGAATCCTTACTAGGCCCCAAACAAGCAGTAGAATTTATCTACCGTTAGAGACCAAACACAGCTCAAAATATCCACCACGGCTAGAGGAAATCAATTCACCATGGCCAGAGGAAAGCAAAACATACTGACCACAGCCAAGAGAAAAACACCGCCTCAGCTCACAATGATGAGGGAGAGGAAGAAAAACTCATCAAGGGAATAAAGAGGTAGTGGCCACTTATCATGGATTCTGTGTGAAACTATCACAGCTGGCTCAAACCAAGAGTAGAGAAGGAGCTTACTTGAAATGTGTTTTTACTTATTGACTAGGCACTTAATTCCTGAACAAAGATTATTTAAATCTTAAAGATTAGAGGATGTTTTTCAAGTCTGAAAATTACAGGATTCAAATTAGCTTTCAATTCAGGGGCCAGGAAATACCAAGCCCCACTGCTTGAGTTTGGAGGGGTGAAAGACAATGGAGGGAACGTGTGAGAGAATAAACTTTTTTTTTTGGCTCCATGTAAGTTATGTATGCCCATGCCACAGCTGCAAGGACACCCATGACATAGAACTGCAGCTCCCACTCATGGCATAGAACTGCAGCTCCCACCTCATGATCAGTGTTACCTACACAACAACCATATTACTTGATAAAATAATTTTATGGGCTGGACAAGGTGGCTCATGCCTGTAATTCCAGCACTTTGGGAGACCTAGGAGGGTGGATCACCTGAGACCAGGAGTTTGAGACCAGCCTTACCAACAAGGCAAAACCTCATCTATACTAAAAATACTAAAATTAGCTGGGTGTGGTGGTGTGCACCTGTAATCCCAACTACTAGGGAGGCTGAGGCAGGAGACTCACTTGAACCCAGGAGGCAGAAGTTGCAGTGAGCCGAGATTGTGCCACTGCACTCCAGCCTGAGAAATAAGAGCAAAACTCCATGTCAAAAAAAATTATCAATTGATAGTTTTTTCTTTCAAGAAGAATGTATTTTTTACATGCGATATATTTCACAAGTCTCCTATATAACTAGTAGCTATCCAAGGTGAAAGTTGTGTAACTTTAAAAGACTCCTGTGTCATTCCAGTTTGTTCTTTTTACTAAAAAGCATTATAGGTATTTTGTGCTCATTTTAGGGAGAGAAAAAAACAGAACTAGATTGGCTTATCATAAAGGTTATAGATTATATTTTCTATACATGAACAAGAAACACAAAGCTCCTGTTTCTTGTTACTCTTTGAACTTTGCACTAGATAACACTCTGGGGACCAATAAAAGGTTAATTTGTATTATAAAATTCAATTTTCAGATATTCATTGTCATGCTTTTAATCACACTTCTTTTTAGCTGCCGGATCAAATTCAATTGTATATTGTAACAGTATATACAGGTTCACAATATGTATTCACACTGGAGAACCAGGTATTGTTTCTATTTATGCTGTTAATTCTAGATTGTAATACTTCACTACTTTTTACATCTCGATGAACTAGCCAAATATCTATTTTGGACAGTTGAAAATACAAGGCAATATAGTCATTGATGTAGTTTGGATGTTTGTCCTCATCCAAATCTCTTGTTGAAATATAGTCCCCAGTGTTGAAGATGGGGCCTGGTAAGAGATGACTGAATCATGAGGACAGATTCCTCATGGCTTGATCTGTCCTCATGATAGTGAGTGAGTTCTTGCAAGATTTGGTTGTTTAAATATAAGGCACCCCCTTGGTCCTGCTTTTGAACATAACATTCCTGCTCTATTCCTGCTCCTGCTCGGCCTTCTGCCATGAGTAAAAATCTCCCTGAAGCCTCCAGAGGCTTAGCAGAGCTGGTGCCATGCTTGCATAGCCTGCAGAACTGTGAGCCGGTTAAGCCTCTTTTCTTTTTAAATTATATAGCCCCAGGTCTTTATAGTCTTGCAAGAACAACCTAATATGGTCATGATGGCAAAAATTAAAACTATGTAGTTAATGAAACATAGAAAATAAAACTTCAAATGATTTGTTAAATGTTAGCAGGGTTGAGTTGTACCTTGGTAAATTGATATAAACATTGTCTACTAATTCATTCCTTGTTTGATAAGAAACATAATAATAAGGCAAAATTTCTATTGAAAAAACAATAAAGCTTACATTTTAAACTTATATCTTATGTGAACTAAACTTTTTTCCTTTAACACTTTCAAACTACTCATAGATCACTCCCAACAACTGGCACCACAGCATCATGTCATCCTCATCCTCTGAAGAATAGCATGATAATCACTGGATGTCTTCTTGTTGATTGCCTGTTCTAAGACAGACCTTGACCTAGGGACTTGGAACACAGTGATGAAGAAGGCAGTTACGGAATCTACCCTCCAAAAGATTACACTCTAGCAAAGAAGTCATATAAAAACCCATAATTAGGCCAGGTGCAGTGGCTCACTCCTGTAATCCCAGCACTCTGGGAGGCGAGGAGGGCAGATCACCTGAGGTCAGGAGTTTGAGACCAACTTGACCAACATGGTGAAACCCTGCCTCTACTAAAAATACAAAAATTAGCTGGGTGTGGTGAGGTATGCCTATAATCCCAGCTACGTGGGAGGCTGAGAAAGGAGAATCACTTGAACCCTGGAGGCAGAGGTTGCAGTGAGTCAAGATAGCGTCATTGCACTCCAGCCTGGGCAACAAAAGCAAAACTTCATCTCATAAATAAATAAATATTATTAATAAAAATCCATAATTAAAATAGTATCAGGAACACTTGACCTAATAAAGAGGTGGCTGTTGTGAAGTCATATAACCTGAGCCCTGAGATATGAGTAAAGGATAGTCACTTAAAGCAGGGTTGGCAGTAAGTCGTGTATGTGTTCACATTTGGGCATGTGTTTGTTTGTTGGGAATGTGGGGTGGGGTAGTAAATAGAGCAAATGAAGCAGGGGAGCACAGTGCCATTGATGATCAAAAGGATTTACCAAGGATAAGATAATTACAGAGAGTGCCTAGGAGTTGAAGTCCTGCCAGAAGAATGAGAAATGGATCCACCAGAGACAAGTGGGGGACCCAGAACAGCAAGTATAAAGCTAATTATTGAATGTGCATAGACAGAGAAATTCATAAGCATAATGATGGGATCCTTAAGCACATGTTGTATTATTTGCTTCTTTTAAGAGACTCCTGATAATCAATAATAGTAATAATACTCCCATTTTTGATACTCAGTCTGCACCAGGCGTAATAGCGTTTCACATACACTAAAGATCATACACTTAAAAACTGTGAAATCAATAGTTGTATACATCAAGCTCTACCTCAGAGCAACAGTTTGCCACCTCTGGCTGCCACTCACAGGCAGCAAGAGCAATTTTATGTGGCTCTGTCATGCTTTCTAGTTTATAGCATGTGCACTGTACTCGTGCTTAGATGTGAAGCATTTTCTTAGCATTATTAAGCTTATCACGTGTGAGAAGTGCAAAAGCACTGAGAGTAGTGGAACTACCAGTGAAAAAAATACTCTTATAATGAAAATCAATGATTTTATTTTTTTAACTAAACTTTTAAAAATTTTGAGATACAGAGAGATATTTTGCACCTTTTATCCAGTTTCCCTCTAATGGTAACATACTGGAAACTATAAAATAATATTATAATGAGGATACTGGCACTGATACAGTCAAAATGTAGAACATTTTCATCCCAAAAGATTTATAATGGTACCCCTCTATAGTCACCCATAGCTATCTTCTCTCAACCCCCTCCTTATACCCGATGCCACTTCTGTTCTACGTTTTTCTACATTTCTGTAATGTCATCTCAAGAATCTTATGTAAATGTGTAAATGAAATTATGCACTATGTAACTTTTTTTTTTTTTTTTTTTTTTTGAGACAGAGTCTTGCTCTTGTTGCCCAGGCTGGAGTGCAATGGCATGATCTTGGCTCACCACAACCTCCGCCTCCTGGGTTCAAGTGATTCTCCGGCCTCAGCCTCAGCTTCCTGAGTAGCTAGGATTACAGGCATGCGACACCACGTCTGGCTAATTTTTATATTTTTAGTAGCGACGGGGTTTCTCTATGTTGGTCAGGCTGGTCTCGAACTCCTGACCTCAGATGATCCGCCCACCTCGGCCTCCCCAAGTGCTGGAATTACAGGCATGAGCCAATGCGCCCGGCCTGAGGGTTTTTTTTTTAACTCAACATAATTCATAATTCTCTGGAGATTCAACCAGGTTGAGTGTGTCAATAATTCCTTTTCATTTCTTAGTAATACTTCTTTGTATCTATGAACCACAGTTAGCTTAATCACTCACTGAAGAACATTCTGGGTTATATCCAGTTTTGGTCTATTATAAATAAATTGGCCACAAACATTCATGTACAGGTTTTTGTGTGAGCATAAGTCTTCCTGTCTCTGGTATAAATCCAGCATTTGTTAATAGCACATGTCCACATGTTAATAGCATGTTTAGTTTCTTTAGAAACTACCAAACTGTTTTCTAGAATGGCTGTAACATCTAACATTCTCACTGGCAGTGATCAAGGTTCTCTGCAGCACTGCCAGTATTTGCTTTTGACACTCTCCCTATCCATCTAGTCAAAATATATACATATATTTGCTTTTGACTATATATATATATGTATATATGCTTTTGACTATTTTTTTTGCTTTGAATACATACACATAATACATTATATATGTGTATTGTATGTGTATATATTTATATGTGTGTCTGCATAAACACACACACAGACACACACATATATACAGTTTTCAATTTTATCCATTCTGTCAAGTCTGCAGTGGCTACCTTGTGATTTTAATTTATATTTCCCCAAAGACTAATCAAATCGAACATTTTTTTCATATGCTTATGTGCCATCTATATATTCTCTTGGGTAAAATGTCTCTTCATGTTTTTTTCCCCAACATTTTGTAAATGGATTATCATTATTATTTACTGTTGAGTTTTGAGAGTGCTTAATATATTTTTAGATACCAGTCATTTGTCAGTTTGAAATATTTTCTCCCCTCTGAAGCTTGTTTTTTCATCCTCTTAACAAGGTGTTCCACAGAAAAAAAGTTTTCAATTTTTGGGAGGTCCAATTTATCAATTTTTTCTTTTATAAAACTTGATTTTAGCATCTAGTTTCAGATCTCTTTGCCTAGCCCTAGATTCCAAAAGTCTCCTGTTTCTTTTTCCTAAAAGTTTTATAGTTTTACATTTGACATTAAATCCTTGATCCAATTGAGTTAATTTTTGTATAAGATGTGAGAATTAGATAAAAGCTCATTTTTCTGTTTTGTCTCTGTATGCTAATTTCCTTAGAACCGTTTCTTGAAAAGGCTATATTTCCCTCCATTGAATTGCCTTTGCCAAAAATTAATTGAGCATATTTGTGTGGGTCTATTTCTGAGTTCTCTGCCCTGACTTGATCACGAAGTAAAATGTTAGCTTTAGATTTCTTCTTGGTACATGATCTTGAATTGAGAAATGTTTCCTCTATTCCTACTAATCTGAGAGTTGTCTATTTGTTTCCTTTAATCATGAGAAGCTGTTGAATTTTGTAAAATGCTTTTTCCTGCATAGGCTGATACAGTCATGCAATATGTTCTTCTTTAGATTGTTAATATGATGGCTTACATGGATTTATGTCAGAACACTAAACCATTCTGTATCCTTAGAATAAACCTCTCTTGGTTATTGATCCATGCCTAGCTATTTCTTTTCTGAGAGTTAATTAATTTGAAGATAATTTTATTAATATTTATAGGACTATTCAAATTATCTATGATACATTGTGTACTTTCTGGTAGTTTGTGTTTTCTCAATAACTGGTCTATTTCACTAAGTTGTCATAGTTATGTGTATAAAATTATGGAAAATATTTCCTTATTATTTGGATATCTGTAGGATCTGTAGTAATATTTCCTGTTCCACTCCTAATATTGGTAATTTGTGTCTTCTCTCTTCTATTATTATTAGTCATGCTAGAGTTTTGTTTATTGACTTTTTGTGAAGAACCAGCTATGCTTCATTGATTTTCTCTACTGTTTCTTTTTTCCAGTTTCATTTTCTGTTTTTATGTTTATTATTTTCTTCCTTTTCTTTGTGTTTACTTTGCTCTCTTTATTTTCAAGTCCTTGAGGTGAGAGATCAGATTATTATTTTGAGACTTTTCTTCTTTCTTAATGTATGCATTTAGATTTACAAATTTTCCTATCCATACTGCTTTAGCTGTTCCCACTAGTTTGATTTTTTGTTTTTTAATTTGGTTCAATTTAGTTTTTTTTTTTATTTTGAGATTTTCTCTTTGACCCTCTATCTAGAAATGCATTATTTAGTTTTTGAGTGTTTGAAGATTTTACTGTCATCTTTCTAGTGTTGATTTCTAGTTAGGTTCTCTTGTAATCTTATGTCACATTATATATGATTTTATTATTTTTTAATTTGTTGAGGTTTGCTTTTTGGTTAAGGATATGCTTTATCTTGGTATATGTTCTGTGAGTACTTGAAAGGAATGTATATCATGCTATTTCATGAAGGTTCTATGAATGTCAATAGAATTCTGTTGGTTGATGACATTGTTGAGTTATTCTATATCATTGCCGATTTCCTGTTGAGGTATGCTATCAGTTGTTGAAAAGGGGAATGTTGAGCTTTTTAACTACAATTGTGAATTTGTCTTTTCAGTTCTATCAATTTTTGCTTCTCATATTTTGCAGCTTTGCTATTTGCTACACACACATTTAGTAGTGTTCTATCTTCTTATACTGACTCTTTAAGAGTCTTATATAAACTCTTTAATTATTAATGTCCCTTTCTATAGCTGGTAGTTTTCCTTGCTCTAAAATTGACATTATCTGATATTAATATAACCACTACTGCTTTATTTTAATTAATGTCTGTATAATCTATTTTTTCTTCCTTTTACTATCACCCTACTTGTACTTTAACTGGTACATTTAGATTATTTATAGTTAATGTAATTATTGGTATGCTAGGATGAAGTCTGAAATGTTGTTTTGCATTCTTTTCATTCTGTTTTTTGTTTCTATCTTTTCTATCTTCCTGTGGGTTACTTGAACATATTTTAGAATTCCCTTTTGATATACTTACAGTGTTTTGAATGTGTCTCCTTTATAGCTATTTTAGTGTTTTTTTCTAGGTATTACATTAAATATACATGATTAATAGTCTACTGATCTTAGGACTTTGATTATAGAAACCTTGCCTATCTTTATATTTCTTTACTTTCCCCCCATTTAGAATATAATTATCCTAAATATTTTCTTAAAATACATTTAGAATCACACAAGCAGGAAGGAGAAATAACACAGGAAACAGAAAAAAGCACATTCCACAGAACTTACTGATATTTTGGGTTACCATATACTTTCTTCTTATATTTAATGTTCCTTATTGCTTTTTCTGTTTAAATGAGTTCTTATGGCTATTCTTTTAGAATCGATCTACTGGCAACAAATTCTCCTAGTTTCTTTTTATCTGAAAATATCTTGATTTTATTTTTATTACTGAAGAAAATTTGTTGGATATATAATTCTAGGATGGCTGTTGTTTGCTTTCAGAACTTGAAAAATGCGGTGCTACTTTTTTCTATTCTCCATGGTTTCTGAGGATAAATTCACTATCATTTGAAGTTTTTACCCTATAGATAAGGATTTGTTTTTCTTTCTCACCACTTTGGTTTTGTTTTGTTTGTATGTATTTTCAGAATTGTAATTATCATCTGTCTTGGCATGTATTTCTTTAGGCTGCTTCTGTTTGAGGTTTCCTCAATTTCTTGAATTTTATATCTTATGTCAAATTTGAAAAATTTGGGCTTCTTTTTCAGCATATAATGCTGTTCTTATGTTTTAATCTACAAAAAACAAACTATATTTTTAGTTATTATTTCTCTGAGTACTTTTTTCATCTTTGCTGTCTTTCCTCCATTCTCTCAGGCCCCAATGACGTAAGTGATAGATCTTTTGTTGTGGTCCCTCAGGTCCCTGAGGCTCTGTTCATTTTTTTTCAGTCTATATCATCTTTCGTTCAGATGTGGCAATTTTTATTATTCTGTCTTCCAATTCACTAATTTCTTGTTCTGACCCTTCCATTCTGCAGTTTAGCTCATTCACAGATTTTTCTGTTTTTTGTTTTGTTTTAATTTGGTCATTGTATTTATTAGTTCTAAAATTTCAAAAGTCTAAAATGTATAAAACTTGTGCTTTATATTTTCTATGTCTTTGTTGAGATTTTGTTTCTTTGCTGAGGCCATCTTTTTTTGGTTGGTTGTTTGTTTTTCATTTGTTTTAAGAACATTTGTATACCTGATTGTTGAAGCATTTTAATTAGAGCTGCTTTAGAATTTTGTTATATTTTTGTGATCTCAATGGTGGCATCTATTTATTGTCTTTTAAAATTCAGTTTGAGATCTCGAGATAAGGGCTTTGTTGGAGTATTTATTTTCTCAACCTTTGGCATTTCTGGGTTACCGGTGCTTTTAGCTCCTGGTTTGTGATAATAAAGCAAATGTGCTCCCCAATGTGCTGTTCCTTAAGACCTGAGGTTCCTAGCCTGTCTACCTTCCACTCTGACATTTCAGGGTCTTCTTTTATTTGTTCTCTACATAATGCCCAGGGCTTTCAGTTGTATTTTGAAATCCTCCAGGACATAATTTGAAGCTGAAAAGTGATGAGAAATATTTTGAAGGACACAAAACAAATCACAAAACACGTAAAACGTGTTAATCTGTGCAACAGCTGATAATAAAAAATATATATAAACAAGGGATTGTCAAAAAGGAAAAAGAAAACTTTCTAAGGGTGTGACTAGAAAGTCAGTTTCAACACTGGATGTCTGCTTTTCTGATGATAATTCTGGAGAAATCTGGGAATTTGAGAACTTTAAGATTAACAGTGAAAGTTTTACAGATTCAAAGCCCTTTTAAATGTGAAACTGCTTTGATGAAAGCACCAATTGGGAAGCTGTAGCTGTTAAGGCATTGCTGATAAGGTTTGTGGAATTCACAAAAGAAGAGGGAGGCATGCTTCAGTTGATTTCCAGTGTTAACAAAACTGGTCTGTTTGGTAAAATGTAGGCTAATGGAAATGTACCAGCACAGAAGAAAAGCATGCTCTGTGTGCCATTTGAATTTCTTTCAGAAACAGAAAGTTCCCTAGATGGTCCAGGCAGGAAGATATTAAATAGATGGATGTATAGTCGTGGGTCACTTAAGGATGGGAATATGTTCCTGGAAATGCATTGTTGGGCAGTTTCATCATTGTGCACACATTATTAAGTGTGCTTACCTATACAAATGGAGATGGTATAGTCTACTAGACACTATTGCACCTAGGCTCCAAACCTATACAGCACGTAACTGCACTGAATATTATAGGCAATTGTAACACAATAGAAAATATTTGTGTATCTAAACACATCTAAATGTACAAAAGGTACAATAAAAATGTGGTGTTATAATGTTATGGGACCACAGTCATCTATACTGTTGTTGACTGAAACATCATTATGCTATGATGATTGTAGTTACTTACGAAACCTTTAGAAGATTTGAGGAAACAAATCTCAGGGGAAACACTCTTTGGTCTTCAGTTTGAGAGGTAGTGGGAACTAAAGGAGACAGTCACCAATGATCTCAGCACCCTTCTGTGCTGAAGTGGTTGATTAGCAGAATTCCTGTAAGCCATCAGCAATTCCTAACACCTGATTGTTTCTACCAAAGCCCCTTACCTGCCAGCTGCTGTTGAAAAACTGTTTCTGCTTTACTTCTTCCTTCCAAATATTCTATGTGGCATCTTAATTAATTTTTGACTGACTCTAAAACTATATTTGCCTCAATGATTCTGGGAGGTATGGTTCTCATGTTTCCAGCCGCACAATACAGGAGAGCACAGAGAAGATATAGAATAGTATAAACTTACCAATACATAGCTTGGCATACCTGGTGTTAATGTGATGAGCTTACGAACAGCTAGTTGAAAATAAGAGTAAATTCTTTTTTACCCATGAAATAGTCATATAGATTTTGTTAATAGAAAACGATTTTCTCATCTTATAGATTAAATAGACTAATAAAATTTAAGCATCTACTTCTGGCAACCTTGGTTGCCAGAAAAAAGTGTTGGAACTGGAATTTGAGGTAGAATTTAAGTGTCTTCTTAGTCGTCAAATTTTACTTCTGTTTTAAAAAGCTTTGAGAGATAAAGTATTAAGCTTAAAGTCATAGCTAAAAACATTTGTGTATAATTGAAGTACGTGATGTCGTTAGAAAACTGCAAGTATGATAAAAATGGAATGTGTATGCAAGGAAACAAATGGAAAGATGTGAAAATATACAGAAAAAAGAAAATAATGCATGTATTAAACATATATAAATGATTACTGTGCTTTGATGAGCATGAACACTTGAGAGGAAGAGAAGTCAGTGAAAATGCTTGCCTAAGAAAGGCAGAGCTAAGAAAAAACTTGGAAAGAAACTATTCCACTAAATTCAAAGAGTAAAGACAGATTATCTCCTTTTTAGGAGGCATAGTTCTTGAAGTCCCCCAGATTCCTTCATTACAGAGAAACTAGAAAGCAAGAGTGAAAACCTTCAAGTACCTTTAGGAGAAAGCTTTTGAGAAACCACCAAACTGTATTCCACAGCGGTAGCATCTTTTGCATTCTCACCAGCAATGGAAGAGGGTTCCAGTTTCTCTCATTCTTGCTCACACATGGCACTTTCTATTTTCTGTTGTTTTTACCATCCTAGTGAGTCTACAGAGGTATCCCATTACAGTTTTGATTTGCATTTCCCTAATGAATAATGATCTTGAACATTTTTTTCGTGTGCTAATTGGCCATTTGTATATCTTCTTTGAAAAAAATGTCTATTCAATTAATTTGCTCATTTTTTAGTTTTAGTTTTAAAAAAATTCCAGCTTTTAGATTCAAGGGGTACATGTTCATGTTTGTTACATAGATAAATTGCATGTCACAGGGGTTTGGTGCACAGATTTTTTCATCGCCTAAGTAATAAGCATAGTACGAAATAGGTCTCTGAGAAATCTCCAAACTGCTTTATACAGTGGCTGAATTAGTTTATAGTCTCCCCAGTAGTGTGCTAAGTGTTCTCTTTTCTCTGCAGCCTTGCCAGCATCTGTTATTTTTTGACTTTTCAATAATAGCCATTCTGACTGGAGTGAGATGGTATCTCACTGTGGTTTTGATTTGCATTTCTCTGATGATCAGTGATGATCAGCACATATGTTTGCTGGGATTTGAATATCATTTGAGAAGTGTCTGTTAATATCTTTTACCTGTATTTTTAATGGGGTCATCTGTTTATTGCTTGTTGATTTAACTTCCTTATAGATTCTGGATATTAGACTTGTGTTAGATGCATAGTTTGTAAAATTCTTTTCTCCATTCTATAGGTTGTCTGTTTACTCTGTTGATAGTTTCTTTTGCTATGCAGTAGCTCTTTATCTAATTAGGTCCAACTAGTCAATTTTTGTTTTCATTGCAATTGTTTTGCAGTCTTTGTCATGAAATCTTTTCCAGGGATGATACCTAAAATGGTATTTCCTAGGTTTTCTTCTTTTCCTTTATTTCTTTTTGTAATTTCAGGTTTTACATATAAATCTTTAATCCATCTTGGGTTGATTTTTTTATATGTTATAAAGTAGGGGCCCAGTTTGAATCTTCTGCATAGGGCTATCCAGTTATTTCAGCAACATTTATTGACGAGGGAGTTTTTTCTCCATGGTTTGTTTCTGTCTTCTTTGTCAAAGATCAGATGGTTGTCAGTTTGCGGCTTTATTTCTTGGTTCTCTAACTTGTTCTAATGGTCTATGTATCTGTTTTTGTACCAGTATCATGCTGTTTTGGTTACTTTGGAATTGTAGTGTAGTTTGAAGTCACATTTGCCTATTTTTAAATAATGTGGTTTGTTTTTTTTGTTGTTGTTGAGTTTTAAGTGTTCTTTATATATTTTGGATACCAGACTCAGCAGATTTATACTGCACTTCCTTCTGACTGTCATAAAATCAATGTCACATAAAAGTTAATACTACAAAATTATCTAGTTGAAAGATCATGCAATGCAGAGAGAAAAAAAGTCAATAAGAAAAGTAATAGCATTCCTATAGACAATTCAAGTAAATCAGAAAGATGGGCTCACAAAAGAGATTCCATTTATATTCTACTATTTCACAAGAAGATTAACATTTTAAAAATAACATGAAATATAGAATAGGGAAATCAAATTAAAAACTAAAATATTGCAAGTCACTTCCATGAGAAATAAAATTATTATCATTTTAAAATCAATGCTTATTTCAGAGGGAAATGGGGTAAATTATTCAAAAGATGAAAAGTTTCCATTTTCCAGAGAAATTACCTTTTAAATACATATAACAAGTGGTATAAATAACCTTTAACTAACATGCAAGAACTCAGGAAATTTTTAATAAAATCTTCCTGTCGAGTAGACGAGAAACGGAGTTTAAAATGTCTAGAATTACTAGAGAGGTGTGATGTAAGACTGGCTGTGAGCATTAAATATGCAGTTATTTAATAACCATGACTACATGAGAGTTAAAAAGCAGAAAGTGTAGTATGTAACAAAAATATGCTCAAATATTATAAAGCAGTACCATATAAAAACAAAAACTGGGAAAAATGAGAACATATGCAAAAATATAAACTGTTTTCAGTAATCATATGAGTGTACATATTTGTATTATTATTTTGAGAGAAAAATGTACATAATGTAGTTAATCTAGAGAATTTCATCTCCTTTTTTTTTTTTTTTTTTTTTTCTGAGACAGGGTCTCACTCTATTGCCCAGGCTGAAGTACAGAGGCACAATCATGGCACACTGAAGCCTCAAACTCCTGGGCTCAAGCTTCAGCCTTCCTAGTAGTTGGAACTAAAAGCATATTCCACCCCTCCTGGCTATTTTTGTGTGTGTATTTCGTTGTGCATGTATTTCGTTGTTGTTGTTGTTGTTGTTGTTGTTGTTGTAGAAAGGAGGTTTTGCCATGTTGCCCATGCTGGTCTTGAACTTCTGGGCTCAAGCAATCTGCCCACATTGACTCAAAAAGTGCTGGGATTACAGATGTGTGTTACTGCACTCAGCACACTGCTGTCATTTCTTATACCCTTAGGAGCCAGAATTTTTGTTTTGTAAAGTGGCATGATATAATAGCAAAGACCAGTTAAGTAAAACTTTGTAGTGCTGAACTGTAATTGTAACTATTAATATGAATTGATGTATTTCTCTACCTTCCTACCTACCTACATTATCTATCTAGCTTGCCTAGCTCTGTCCACTGAACAGGGTTTGAAACAGTGACCATCCCAGGAGTAGTAATTATCTTGAATACACAGATCATATGTTGAAACATTTTTTCCCACTATGATTGTCTGTTAGGGCTGCCATAACAAAATCCCATAAACTGAGTGCCTTAAACAACAGAAATATATTTTTATCATGGTTCTGGAGGCTGGAAGTCTCAGATCAAGGTGTCAGCAGACTTGGTTTCTGGTGACGGCTCTGTTCCTGGCTTGTGGATGGCCATCTTTTCACTGCATCCTTATGTGGTCTTTCAGAAACAGAAAGAGCTCTGGTGTCTCCTCCTCTGCTTGCAAGGACTCTAATTTTGTTGTATCAGGATCCCACTTTTATGACATAATTTAGTCTTAATTACCTCCCTATAGGTCCTATCTCTAAAGACACCCACATCGGGATTAGGACATCACATGAATTGTGGGTGAAAACAATTAAATTCATAACACTCACTAAAGGAGAAATGGATGATTCCAGATTTGGGGCAAGAAATATATAATATGAGCCTCAAACATTCTGCCTTACCAAATAGTATGAAAATTATTAAAGTTCACTAAATATTACCAAGATTAGGTCAAAGGGACTGAAGAGTCAATTTTTTAAAACTCACACTGTCAAAGAAGCAAAAATGTGAGCATCAGCAAAGATAATAAATACAATGGATTGAAACCTATCAAATAGTTTTAAATCCATTAGTTCATAGGGATATTAAAAACAAAGTAATTGGTTGCTTCAAAAGAATGGTAAGAACAGACTCATTTTATAAAAAGTGATAAAGAGTCAAGCATTTATCCTGCCTTATTACATGAATGGTTCCATTACATGACCAAAGGAAAAATATATCTTTATAAAGAATATTTTAGGTAACATATAAAAAATGAAAGAATTAGAATAGCTCTCATATTGTAAATCTCCAATGAATGAATGAATCTAGACATCGATCAACAGCATAAAAAGACAAGCAGAGACTGGAAGCCTTTTGTCAAAAGAGCAGAGTACCACTTTTGCTCTTGCTAAGGGAATCAATCCTGACTCTCATCAGGTCTGTGGATCCACCTGACACTTTTCAAAATTCAGAGGACATGGGAGCCTGAAATGCCATACTGTGACTATGCAACCTGCTACATGTAGACTGTGGGAAACTGAAGTCTTCAATAGTTTATGTTAAGAATAAGAGAAAGAAAATCAATAGACTAAAAGAAATTTAAAAGACATAAAATTTTAAAAGAAAGTATAATATATAAAGATAACCACTTGGATGATAAAACTGTAAAGAAATGCAAAGAAGTGATCCTTGTAAGTCAGAAGGTGGTGTGATGATGTGGTGGTGTGAGAGAGAGACTGTGTTTGGGTCTAAGACACAGAAGGGGTTTCTCGTGTGGCTGACCAATGTTCTATTTCTTGACGAAGATGATAAATAGAAGGCTGTTCAACTTACAACTATTTATTAAGCTGTAAGTTTATTTTGTGTGGTTTTCCCTATTTGTATTTGTTTAAATTACTATAATAGCAATTATTACATTGATTGATTGATTGATTGAGACAGAATTTTGCTTTTGTTGCCCAGGCTGGAGTACAATGGCACTATCTTGGCTCACTGCATCCTCTGCCTCCTGAGTTCAAGCGATTCTCCTTCCTCAGACTCCTGAGTAGCTTCGATTACAGGCATGTGCCACCACACCTAAGTTTTTGTATTTTTAGTAGAGATGGGGTTTCTCCATGTTTGACAGGCTGGTCTCCAACTCCTGACCTCAGGTGGTCCACCTGCCTTGGTCTCCCAAAGTGCTGGAATTACAGGCATGAGCCACCAAACCCTGCCTATTTTATTTTACAGCAAAACAGAAATGATGTCATAATCACAGACGTTATGTAACAGAGCAGAACTCTCCAACTGTGTATATGGTTACAAGATCATGGTGCAACTCAGGATAAGTTTGTATACTTTGGGCATGTCATTTAACTCGTCTAAAGTCTCTATTTTCTCATCTTCACAATAAACATACCTTGCAGAATTGCAGTGATGATTAAACAAGATAAATTATGCCAAATACTTCATGTGGCATTTGGCATTGGAGAAATGCTTATTGGATGATAACTGTAACTGTCAACTAACTGGTAGAACTTAAGGGTGGGGTAGAGAATCTAGATTCAGAAGGAAGTGAATAATCTGAGAGAAAATGAGAATTGAGGGCAATCAAAAACTTGAGCAAGAGATTGAAGGATCACTGAGGAAAAAGGAATATTAAAAAAAAGTCCAAGGGACAGAACGGAATAGGGACTGAAGATGCCTGGAGAGTTGGAATCTGGGATCCAGCATGATGCTGCATTATAGGATTTTCTTTGGAATATTCATGGGTGTGTTTCAAAAGGATACACTTTTGAGTGTTCCCAAGAGCGAATTTGTCTATCTAACCATGCCACTGAAGGCTGGCCCTCATCCGTATTCCTCAGGTCCCTAACACTGCACCAGTGGCAGCGACAAAGTGAAGTCAAGATCTGATGTTTTCCAAGTGAAGAGATGTTACGTACCACCAACTCTTGGTCAAATTGATCTCTGCCATTCTGTAGGGATATGCAGTGGCTCTTTGCAGTACTATTATTGTCTGTTTGAGATGACTACCTTTCAATCAGTTAAATTAATTAAGCATTTCAATATAAGTAGTATGGATTTCAGGGAGGGTAGACAGATTCACCACTTTTCTCATACTTGTGAATATTAGTCATCTTGTTATAACTTAACAATTCATTATTTGGGGGATTTTATTTGGCTTGCTATTATAAAAAATTTAGGTTTAAGAACTTTTGTGATTATCATAGAATGTGAACACTTTCCAGAAGTGAAAAATAAGCAAATCTTAGCCATTCTTTAGATATTTAGCTTTTGGAATTGACTAGAAAAATAGGTGAATTGTGTGCCTCAAATACCCTTTTCTCAGAAGCATGAAGCTGAAGGTCAGATAAGCCATTTGCTCTAGTTTAACATGGGCGACTGAGAAGATGAACAGATTTGACATATTTAAATAAAACATTCTAATAGCATGTTCTGGTCTTGGGGGCCTCAGGCAGCATGTGATGTATTTGTTAGACACCATGGCTTAATTACTCTCATAAAAGAATTATACCAATTTCAGTTTAAAACCACAAGTGTTACAGTTGAACTAGGGTCAAATTAAACTTTCTGTCAATTATGCAGATTACTTAAGCAATTATGTAAATTGTTAATAAATTCTTTAGTGATGTGGAATTTTTCTTGAGAAAATATCTGTTTTATGCTATCGGACTAAAAGACTTGGAGAGCTTAGGTACTTAGGAAAAATGAAACCTCACGCTAAGTATCTGTCTTCACAGTTCTCCTGGGAGCATTTGCTGTGACAAAGCTAGACCTTCTGATTTCTTGAGGCTGAAAAGTAACAAATTTTCTACTCAAGAACTTCTCTGTATTATACTATGAAGACTCACATTCTTCACTGTGCAAAATAGCAATAGAGTTCTGAGGGTTTGGGGTAGGGAGGAGAAAGTGGTGTTAATAAAAAGTTCTACTTTAGGGAGAGAGATCCAAGATGGCCACGTAGCAGCAGCTCAGGATTGTAGCTCCCAGTGAAAGTGCAGAGAGCCAGTGGATGCTGCAATTGCAGACGAATTTTTGATGCCCACAGACTGGGAGATTCCCGGTGAAGGAGCCACCCAGGTC